>JBBBDQ010028691.1:220000-471334 GCA_037127315.1 Ascarosepion bandense
ATGTGTGGGCGTATATATATAGAGATATGTGTATATATATTGATAAGTGGATATATATATGTGTGTGTTTATATATAAATATGTGTGTGTGGTTATAGATATGTGTATATATATATATAGATATGTCTATATATATGTATATATATGAATGTGTGTATATATATTTGTAGATATGTATATATATATATGTGTATATATATATATATATATAGATAGATATTGTATATATGTGTGTGTATATATATATAGATATGTGTGTATATATATGTGTGTGTATATATATAGATATGAGTATATATATATCTGTGTGTATATATATATATAGATATGAGTATATATATATCTGTGTATATATATATATATATAGATATGAGTATATATATATATATATCTGTGTGTATATATATATATATATATATAGAAATGAGTATATATATGTCTGTGTGTGAATATATATATATAGATATGTTTATATATATGTATGTGTGTATATATATATATATATATAGATATGTTTATATATATGTGTGTGTGTATATATATATAGATGTGTATATATGTGTGTGTGTATATATATATATATATATAGATATGTATATATATATGTGTGTGTGTGTATATATATAGATATGTATATATATGTGTGTATATATATATAGATATGTGTGTATATATGTGAGTGTATATATATAGATGTGTGTTTATATATAGATATGTGTATACATATGTGTGTATATATAGATTGATATGTGTATATATATATGTGTGTGTGTGTATATATAGATAGATATGTGCATATATATGTGTGTGTATATATATCGATAGATATGTGTATATATATGTGTGTGTATATATATCGATAGATATGTGTATATATGTGTGTGTATATATATCGATAGATATGTGTATATATATGTGTGTGTATATATATAGATAGATATGTGTATATATGTGTGTGTATATATGTATGTGTATATGTGTGTGTATATACATATATATAGAAAGATATGTGTATATATATATGTGTGTGTATATATAGATAGATATGTGTATATATGTGTGTGTATATATATAGATAGATATGTGTATATATATAGATAGATATGTGTATATATATGTGTGTGTGTGTATATAGATAGATATGTGTAAATATATATGTATGTAAGTATATATAGATAGATGTGTGTATATATATATATGTGTGTGTGTATATATAGATATGTGTATATATATGTGTGTGTGTGTATATATATATATATATACGTGTATGTAGATGTGTGTAGATATATATATATATATATATAGGCGTATGTACATGTGTGTGGATATATATATATAGATATAGATATATATATGCGTGTATGTATATGTGTGTGTATATATATATACGTGTATGTATATGTGTGTAGACATATATATATATACGTGTATGTATATGTGTGTAGACATATATATATATATACGTGTATGTATATGTGTGTAGACATATATATATATACGTGTATGTATATGTGTGTAGACATATATATATATATACGTGTATGTATATGTGTGTAGACATATATATATACGTGTATGTATATGTGTGTAGACATATATATATATACGTGTATGTATATGTGTGTAGACATATATATATACGTGTATATGTGTGGAGACATATATATACGTGTAGACATATATATATACGTGTATGTATATGTGTGTAGTTATATATATATATATATATATATATGTGTGTGTGTGTGTGCAGATATGTATATATATATATATACGTCTAAGTATATGTGTGCAGATATGTATATACATATATATGTATTCGTGTATGTATATTTGTGTAGATATGTATATATATATATGTATACGTGTATGTATATGAGTGTAGATATGTATATATATATGTATACGTGTATGTATATGAGTGTAGATATGTATATATATCTGTATACGTGTATGTATATGTTTGTAGATATTTATAAATATATATATATACACGTGTATGTAAATGTGTATGTATATAGGTGAATATATATAAATGTGTATGTATATGTGTGTAGATATTTATATATGTGTATGTATATGTGTGTAGATATTTATATATGTGTGTATGTATATGTGTGTAGATATGTATATGTGTGTAGATATATATATATGTGTGTGTATGTATATGTGTGTAGTTATATATATGTGTTTCTGTATATGTGTGAAGATATATATATATATATACGTGTATGTATATGTGTGTAGATATATATATATACGTGTATGTATATGTGTGTAGAACTTTATATGTGTTTATGTATATGTGTGTAGATATATATATATATACGTGTATGTATATGTGTGTAGATATATATATATATACGTGTATGTATATGTGTGTAGATATATATATATATACGTGTATATGTGTGTAGATATATATACGTGTATGTATATGTGTGTAGATATATATACGTGTATGTATATGTGTGTAGATATATATACGTGTATGTATATGTGTGTAGATATATATACGTGTATGTATATGTGTGTAGATATATATACGTGTATGTATATGTGTGTAGATATATATACGTGTATGTATATGTGTGTAGAAATATATACGTGTATGTATATGTGTGTAGAAATATATACGTGCATGTATATGTGTGTAGATATGTATATATATACGTGTATGTATATGTGTGTAGATATGTATATATACATACGTGTATGTATATGTGTGTAGATATGTATATATATATACATACGTGTATGTATACGTGTGTAGATATGTATATATATATACATACGTGTATGTATATGTGTGTAGATATGTATATATATATACGTGTGTATGTGTGTATATATATATATATATATACACACACACGTGTATGTGTATGTGTGGGTATATATATATACACACGTGTATGCATATGTGTGTAGAAATGTGTATGTATGTATATATATATATATATACGTGTATGTATTTGTGTGTAGATATGTATTTGTAGATATGTATATCTCTGTAGATATGTATATATATATGTACGTGTATGTATATGTGTGTAGATATGTATATATATATGTATACATTTATGTATACGTGTGTAGATATGTATATATATATATATATGTATACGTGTATAGATATGTATATATATATATATATGTATACGTGTATGTATATGTGTGTAGATATGTATATACATATATATATATATACGTGTATGTATATGTGTGTAGATATGTATATACATATATATACGTGTATGTATATGTGTGTAGATATGTATATACATATATATATATACGTGTATGTATATGTGTGTAGATATGTATATACATATATATATATACGTGGATGTATATGTGTGTAGATATGTATATACATATATATACGTGGATGTATATGTGTATAGATATGTACATACATATATATACGTGTATGTATATGTGTGTAGATTTGTATATATATATATATATGTATATACATACGTGTATGTACATGTGTGTAGATATGTATATGGATACGTGTATGTACATGTGTGTAGATATGTATATGGATACGTGTATGTATATATGTGTAGATATGTATATGTATACGTTTATGTACATGTGTGTAGATATGTATATTTACGTGCATGTATATGTGTGTAGATATGCATATGTGTATATATATATACGTGTATGTATTTGTGTAGATATGTATATATACATGTATGTTTATGTGTGTACGTATGTATATGTGTATGTATATATACATGTATGTTTATGTGTGTACGTATGTATATGTGTATATATATATACACGTGTATGTATATGTGTGTACGTATGTATATGTGTATATATATATGTGTGTATATATATACATACGTGTATGTATATATGTGTGTGTAGATGTGTATGTATATGTGTGTAGATAGGTATATGCGTATATGTATATGTGTATATATATATATATATATATATATATATATATATACGTGCATGTATATGTGCATATATATATATGTGTATGTATATGTGTATATATATACGTGTATGTATTTGTGTGTAGATATAGATATATAAGTATGTATATTTGTGTAGATATGTATATGTGTGTATATATATATATATACGTGTATGTATTTGTGTGTTGATATGTATATGTGTATATATATACACGTGTATGTATTTGTGTGTTGATATGTATATATATACGTGTATGTATATGTGTATTTATATTTACATATACGTGTATGTATATGTGTGTAGATATGTATATATATACGTGTATGTATATGTGTGTAGATATGTATATATATATACGTGTATGTATATGTGTGTAGATATATATATATGCGTGTATGTATATATGTGTATATATATGCGTGTATGTATATGTGTGTTGAGATATATATATATATATACGCACATATATAGATACATAGACATATATATACGTACACATATATACATATATATATACATACACATATATAAATACGTAGACATATATATATATATACATGCACATATATACATAGACATATATATATATATATATATACATGCACATATATAGATACAAAGACACATATATATATACATACACATATATACAGACATATATATATATATATATATATTCATACACACATATATATATATATATATACATGCACATAGATACATAGACATATATATCTATATACACATATATAGATACATAGACATATATATAGATATATATATATACTAGCAGTATAGCCCGGCGTTGCTCGGGTGTAATGAAAGCTTTAAAACTAATCCATAATCTTGGAGCTGAGAATCTGCCTAAAGAATATTTGTGTGAAGTTTGGTGAGAATCAGATAAGATTGTGGATTTGTATAAAGGACATATAGATAAACAGACATGCACACAAACATCTTGCCTTTCATATATATATATATATATATATATATATATATGATCGATTTTCTGCACTATTGTAAGAACTGCAACCTTGAAACTTCTGAATATCTTTTCTTATGTCTTTGTCTATGAGTTGATCCATTTTTTTTCGGTTATCGATTTTCGATATTTATCGGGGGTACCTCAACACAAAACCTAGCTAAGAACACTCGCAGACGCTTATAGTACGAGTGTATGTGTATATATATATATATATATATATATATATACACGCACACACACACACACACACACACACACATATATATATATATATATATACACACATGTACAGATACATAGATATATATATTTATATATATACTCACATGTATAGATACATAGATATATATATACATATATATATATATATATATATATACATACACACTTGTAGAGATACAAAGATATATATGTACACATATATATATATATATATATATATATACACACATGTATAGATACATATATATATACACACACACACTTTTTTGTACATATTATTGACATTGTAATTTTAAGCGTCTACGATAAGTAGTAAAACTATATTTACTTGACGCAAGTGTAATAGGAAAAAAAGACAAAATCCGTGTACCAACACTAAGTTCAATCATAGATCTAGTGGAAACAGTCTCGCAAACAACGTTATGACAAAACAGGGTCAAAAATTCAAACTTCTCGCAACAGCGAAAATCGCACTTTCACTCATTCTCTCTCAAAGCTTAAAAAATTCTCCCCCAGTCAGTAAAAGCAATGTACTTTATTGGAGCGATTTTTCTGATTGGCCATGCCGGACAGGTCAGAAAGAAAATTAGCATTGCCTCTGATACTCATAGCAGCTCTTTTTGTGCTAACAATTTTTTATTATTTTTACTTCGGCAGACCATGCGCAAAACACGAATTCTTTTTCGAGGTAGGTGATTTTTCTCTTTTGATAGAGCAAGTTTCCTCAACATATTTCTTAAGGTTTGTAAAATCACATTGTTAAACGTGTTAAAACGATGAATGGCGTCAGTGATACACTTTTTCGAGTTTATTAATAATCAGAGGTGGGTGCAATTGTAAATCAAATGTAACTGAAAGAATCAAGTTTTATAAAAATGGTGTAAGATTGAGGCGAGCTGACAGAACCTATGATTTTGCATTTGTTTAGATTTATGTTCTTTTAGAGACGCAAGTTGTTACAAAAATGCATCATTTAAATTAATGAATTTTTTATATTCTCTTTGGCGAACGTGCGTTGTGGTGCAGTGGATATCGGCTCGGAACGAGAAATCGGGGTGCCGAGTTCGAATTCCAGCTGAATTCATTGCATTCACTTACGCGCAAAAACCCTTGGGAAAGGTATTAATCCGTCTATTCCTTCCAGTTATGGGTTAAATAACAGGACAGATCGGGTTCTATAGCCTTGGCTGGCAACCAGTCTACCGCAATGGCAATCTACTGCGGGATAATCTTCTACCCAGTCAGTCATGTCTCTTTCGAGACATGATTGCCCAAGCGTGTATCACGTATGGCACTTAACTGACTGAAGATAATAGTTGGAAATATGATAAAAACTTCTTCTGAGCATAAAGTGGGGGATCGGTTTTCTATTGTTATAAAGTAATAAACTGGTCCCCCACTTAAACCTATCTCTTCTTCCTCCTCTTATGGGTTAAATAATAGAACAGATTGGGTTCTATAACCTTGGCCGGCAACCAGTCTACAGCAGAAAGCAATGGCAACCTACTGCGGGATAATCTTCTGCCCAGTCAGTCATGTCTCTTTCGAGACATGATCGCCCACGCGTGTATGGCACTTAACTGACTGACTTTGGCGAACACCGATTTAACGACTGAATTTGTTTTGTGAGATTTCTTATTTTTTTAGTAAATCGCTAGGCTGTCTGATCTTGAAATTCTCCCCACTCCAAAAAGATTAATTTTCGTTTATATTTTATCTCAGCCTAGAAAACAAAGCTATAATTTTTAAAACCATTTATTTTAAGTGTCTACATGTTTTCACTTTAAATTGAACAGAAAATCAACACAACGGGGAAGCGAGATTTTTGCGAGTAAAATAAAATAAAATACAGAATTTCGCAGAGCTTTCTAAGCAGATTTAAATGCCCATATAATCGGGGAAATAAGCGCCTCAGATCTGACCTAATCTCTTTTGAATCAGCGCGTCATCTGTACCTTTGCAACCTTCCTTCCTTAATAACAACCCTCAATTTCGAGTATCGTTCTCTCAAAAAAGTCGAATAATGGATCCGTTTTATGACCGTTTTCTTGTCGCTGTATGAGAACGACCCCAATAAAAGAAATGGCGATCTATTCGAAAGACTGGAAAAGAAGACATGTGCAAGATTTAAATACAATGCCAAGGGCCATTAAATGCGATGGCAAGAGGGAGGGTCTCTATCTGTGCGTGGTTGGAATAGCGGGGAGAGAAAAAAACAAGACCTAACACTTGTGTGTATGTGCGCACGCTTGTCTTGTTTGACAGTTTAAGAGGGGAGTTGATAATTTCTTCAGGGACAGAATGAAGAATAAATTTGCTAAGAAGTAGAACAAAAAAAAAATGGACTGGAAAAAGTAAATAAGGTAAAAGCCACGGGTGGGTGGCCATTGTGATGCTTATTGTTACTAGTAGACCTTTGTTTTGTTTTGTTTTTTTCTTGATGAGGGTCTGTCTACCACCATTTTCTTTTTCTTTTCTTTTATGGACACGGTAGCTGTGATGACATGGGTGGGGAGACTTGTTTCTTTTCAATTGATGGTTAGCCCGCTATGAGCGAAACTAGTTTCAGGTGGTTGAGACTGTTTCTTCTGTTTTTTCACTTGAACATGTTTTCCTATTTCTTTCACCGCCCCACCACGTCTTCCTTTCTTTATTTTCTTTCCTTCCTTCCTTTTCTTTCCTTCCTTTTCTTTTTTCTTTCCTTTCTTTCCTTCTTTTCTTTCCTTCTTTTCTTTCCTTTTCCTTCCTTTCCTTTCTTTTCTTTGTTTTTCCTTCCTTCCTTTCTTTCCTTTCCTTTCTTCCGTGCCCCCCCCCTGTACATATCCCATTGTTTTTTCTTTTGTTTTTTGTTCCATAATTCTTCTTTTCCCTTCACTTTCTTTCATTCCTTTTCCCCACTTCATTTTAAAACAAATTTTCCCTTTTCTTCTTCACTTGTTACTACCGCTGCGTCTTTATTAATTTCACTTCATCTTTTAAGAGTTGAGGGTTCACAAAAATAAACCTTAATAACATTCTCTAACCGATTCTCTGTATCCCCACTTCAGTGAAATCCTTGTATATTCCTCAAAAAATTGCTTCCCTTTTTACTTATAGCATTGAATAATCTGTGGTGTCGGGTTTTATCCAAGAGCTATTATTTAAAGTAGATACTGCCTCCAAAAAGCGATACCGAAGGTTTAAAAATAAAAAAATGTGTTTTGAAAATGAACAATCTTCTTGAAGTTTTTGTTTTAGTTTGAAATTCCAAGTTAAATTTCATATTTACAGTAAGCAAAATATTTTGTTGTATTCCAAAACCAAATAAATTGATATGAGAACCAGTAAAACCGAGTGGCAGAGAAAATCATTAGTGTCAAATATTTCAATATGAGCTCTGGTAAAAAAAAGATGACTGAACATTAGGTTTGAAGTCCCAGAAATTAAGTTGTTCTTGTCCTTAAGGACACATGGTGCAGTGAATACAGACATTGGTTAGTTCTCGTTAACTAGAGGGAAGTAACTCATGACTACAAAAAGTGGCTTTGCACAAGGAATGAGAATGATACACCCCAGTGATTGTAATAAAGGGTTCGTTTAGAAACTTCTAGCACCTGAAGAGGGCCAGTGCATACAATGGTTGAAACGTTGTACAAATAGCAACAAAGATGAGTCCGAATAATGTAAATAGTGTAAATACTACCTCAGAAATATAGACAAATACATTCATCCATTAATTCAAATATATGTAGGAGTTTACAAGACTGACTTGGTCATATTTAGTAATGATCAAATTTACTATCAACTACTTTCAAAGCCAGAATGTACTTTACAGGTATTTTTGTAATTTTGTGCCCAACTTAATTGTACTTAAGTTATGGAGCATTGAAAAATTTCAAATGAATGCTAAGCTGGAAGCAATTGCATACGAGCCCCTCTTGGTTTATCCTTAATGCTGATAAAAATGGCAGTAATTTAATCATTGTTCATATTATCTTTTTTTTTTTGCTGTTACTCTGCCAAACATAAAAATAATCCATTTTTAATACCCAAATTCCACACATACTCACAAGGTGATCATCTAACTTTTGAAAAAAACTCTTTGTAGTCCCCACCAAAAAAAAAAAAAAAAACAACATATCAAAAGGCTGGGTTTTTCCCTTGACACCACTATTATTTTAACTACCTTCACTACTCAGCTATATTTATTATTTTTAAAAAGTTGTGACAAGAATTTTAATAAAATCTAAACATAAAACTGAATTAATACATTTTTTTTCATTCTTGAGAATTTACAACAAAAATAAGCACAATTTATTATTTATTGGAACAATTGGCAAAATATCAGCTGATTAGCAATTTAAATTTAAATAATTTTAAAATTTAATTAATTTTTAATTTAAAATTTAAATTTAAAATTTAACTTTGATACTTTATAAAATGGTAAATAAAAATTTTCTTTCTGTTCATTCACATATTTTAAGAATTTAGTAAAATTTATGCATAAACATTTTATGGTGAAACACACCTATTCTATCGTGAATAAACTCTCCCACCTAGTTTAAGTAGGAGTAGTAAGGGGAATCAGAGTCGATGTTGGACAATAGTAGTCGACAGTTAGTCGAATATGAAAGTAGTCAGCAACCTGGCAAGATTAATATATTATATCAAGTTCCTAACGTTTTGTACATCAAACCTATTAGGACCTATTTTAGCACAAATACTAGACTCCACTGCAAAAATAACTCCACAACAGAAAAAAATTTCATATTTATTTCTTTATAAATTGGTACATAATATTGCATTGTATTAGTTTTAATTGTATTAATTTTTGGAATGTTAGAGACATAAAATTATTCTTGAAAATAAACAATAATGTTTCATATTTTTATTCTAATTTTTCAAGAACAAAAAAAAAATGTATGAAATCACTTTCATCATATTATTTTAATTACTTGTAATCATCGCTTCAATAAACATTACCGAGGAGTGAAGGTTGTTAAAATAATAGCAGTGTCACAGGAAAAAAAAACGGCTTTTTGACACACTGTTGTTTTTTCGTAGTAAGTACAAATGTTAAAGGTCACCAAAAATTAATCTGCAGTTAAAAGTATTTTCGTTTTTTCTTGAAAATTAATCACTTAATAAAAGAATTAACAATAATTTTGGCATAAAGTTTAGAAAGAAAAACATTTAATTTGGCTAGAAATATTGGCTTTATGATTAATGCTTATCCTGCTCTCCTAAGAAGCTGGGGTGTAATTTCCACTTTAGTCTGGATATATCCGACTAATCTCCATTTGATACCAAAAGAGATGGCGTTCAAGATCTGGGTAGAGACTGCATCTGCTTGCACCTGGCACTCCCATAATGTGACAGGGAACTTACAAACTCTAGTGGTATAATGAGGTACTGCTGAGGTACCCTAGGTGGGTGGTAATGGTTCTATGGTTCTGAAATCTCCCTCTACCAAAGGTTGTCATTTGATGAGGGATTTGTGTAAAGTACTACTGCTATTGCAGCAGTTGCATTCATTTTCTGCTTGAAAATTTAAACAAAAATCTAATATATTCACAGTTTTATACAACTTTAATGTTGTTCTTACTCAGCAAGGCATGTAATTCTCATCTTGAAAATTCTGAGAATATCAACTCAGTAAATTTTTTAATCATTTATCTCAAGCAAGACAATAAAGCCACTAAGGGATTATAGAGAATGAAGAAGCTGAGAAAACATTATTTTGTAGAAAGGACAATAAAAGAACAGTTAAAAAAAAAAGGACGATTTAAATTTTTGAAAACGGCAGTAGACAGGCAAGCAAGAGGTCAGAAAATGATTTCACAAGTGAAAAGTGTAAGAGAAGAAACAGGATAGAACTTACAGTAACATCTAGATATTTTGACAGTAAAATAATGAGACCTAGTTGCCAATCTAGTAATTTACTTCAATTTGTCAAGGCACCATCATCATATTCATTTTTTTTTTGTTGAGGCAGGACTTGGATTAATCTTGCACAAAGGAAGGTGGATTTTGCCTGAGGATCTCTGTTTACTTCTCCCTATGTCAATATACTGAGACTTGAGTCATAATAATTTGAGACAAGATTTTACAAGGCCATGTGTTCTTCCAAATGATGACTCAGACACTTGTGATAGTCCAAGTACAATGAGTGTTTTATCAAGAGACATCATCTCTAGGAAGGTTACTATTCAAGGCTTGAGATCACACACCCTAGCTTTATATATTTTGACTATGTGCTCCTATGATAAGTTCATTCACCTTTTGATAGGTTTTGTTTTTTGACTTGTTGGGTGACATGCCTCTATCCTGATGTTGAAATAGTGGGTGCTGGTTTAGATGCCAACCACCTGTCTATGGGGTTAGGCTTAGGCTGGGTTACATATTACCCATAGCAGGTCTAAGCCTGACTTAACCTCCCTAAAAAAGACATAAATGTTTAATATTGATTAAACAAATAAAGGCTTCTATAATTTGTCAAAGGCTACCAAATAATAGGAAGACTTGAAAACTTTGTTACACTTTGAAATAAGTAAATTCCTCTTAGGGAAAATCTTTTGAGGATTATCAAAATCTCACGATTAACCCTATTTTGTAAATCTTTTATTTATATCAGCCCCTTGATTTCTATTCAAAACGGGACTGTACCCTTCACCACTGCTGTGGGGAAAAAGAAACTGTTAGAGTAGAAATGTGTTTACATTTAAATATTTCAATGGTAAGATGGTGGGACTAAAATGACAATCTAGTAGCATTCTTAAACTCATGTAGTCTGGGCACTATGTAAAAAAAGCTTGTCAGAGCTGTTGCCATGAAAATATTTTTAAAAAAGATAGAGGGAAGTGTGTGTGTGTGTGTGTGTCTGTTACCTATAGACTCCGAAACTGCTGAACCAATTTTCTTGAAAATTTACACAGTTGTACTATAAGCATCTGCGAGTGTACTTAGCTAGGTTTTGTGTCAAAGTACCCCTGATAAATATCGAAAATCGATAATCAAAAAAATCAGGTTATAGGAGTAGTCCGATTTTAATCAAATTTGATACACTCATAGACAAACGATATTCAGAAATTTCAAGGTTGCAGTTTTTTTTTTTTCAGCCCTTTTATTTTAGTTTTTGCTTCGGGTTTGGCTCTAAGTAGGTATAATTGTAGTTCTTAGTCTTAGCCATGATGCCATTTACTCAGAGGACCTATTTAGCCTTCAAAATTCAGTTTACAATGAAAAAAACTTATTTGATATTGATACCAGGAAATCAAAATTTGACTTCAAAATTCAGTTTACAATGAAAAAAACTTATTTAATATTGATACCAGGAAATCAAAATTTGACTTATATCCATTCATTTTTCTTTCAATCTACAGTTTCGCTTTAACTGGAAACAACTATTGCTTTTTAGTCTTTCGTGCCAGTGTCCAAAGAGTCTGAGCTCCAGGACCATGGATTAGTTTTAAAGCTTTCATTACACCCAATCAACGCCAGGCTATACTGCTAGTGTGTATATATATTACATCTGTTACCTGGTATATCTGGTGACAAACACATGAACTTGGAAATTCTTGCAAAAATCAAATAACTGTTGAATTTTAAAGAAACTTTTATGATTTATTCACAAATGAATGAAATTATTTTTGAAATTATTTAAAAAAATTCTTGGTAAAACAAAAATATACAAACATATATATATATATATATATATATATATATATATATATATGTATTTTACATCTGTTACCTAGTATATCTAGTTATACACATGAATTTGGAAATTCTTGCAAAAATCAAATAATTGTTGAATTTTAAAGAACCTTTCAGCATTTATTCACAAATAAATTATTTTTGAAATTATTATTTTTTAAACTTCTTCGTAAATAAATATATATATATATATATATATATATAACATCTGTTACCTCATATATCTGGTGACAAACACATGAATTTAAAAGTTCTTGCAAATTAAAATGATTGTTGGATTTTAAAGAAACTTTCAAGATTTATTCACAAATAAATGAAATTATTTTTTGAAATTATTATTTTTTAAAAGTCTTGGTAAATATATATTTATATTACATCTGTTACCCTTCCACATAAACTTATGAAATTTTAAATTAAATTTTGTTGGGAAAATTGGTTTTATTAGTTAAATGCAGGACTTATTGAGGAATATAAATCATTTATTTTTTTAAAACATTTTGCCTTTATTTCCAAAAATCTGCACCCAATAGTAAAATAAAAGATACAATAAAACTATGACATTATTCAATTTTATAAGCTTTTAATTGCTTCTTTCAATTACTAAAGAAATTTTATAAGAATTGTTTCTATTTTTTTATTATAATAATTTATAAAGCTTTAAAAATATTTTTTAAATACTTCAAAGATTTGTTGTGGTTAGTTTATAAACTGAAATGTAAATGAAGATTATATTTACTAGGCAAAAGTTGAAAAGGTAATACAAATCGTTTTTGCCTTCATATTTTAAAAATAATTTTTAATATTGTATATTTGTAGCTTTTTTGTTGATATGGTAATTTCTATGTGTATATTAAAAGGTAATGTGTTTCAGGGTTTCTTCCTCTTACAGGAAAATATATATACAATGATGTAACTTCTGATCACCATACACTTATCTTGCATATGTCAATCTGTCAACACATTTCAAATATGATGGAAAGGTTAAAAAGTTCAGCTCTATGTTTAAGAAATAGTTTTATTTTAAATTTCATTCAATAAATAAGTAATACTTGTGTAAATCAGATTAATTTAACATTAAATTTGCTAATTTTGCAAAAATAATACATCACAGATATTTTTGCAAGATTTTTAAAACCATCAATTAATTTTTGTTTACAAATGTGTTGATCACTCAAAAATGGCTGAAAAATTGAAAGATTAAAAATATTGAAAAATTCTAGATTCCAATAAATATAATTTGTTTGGAATACACCAGAATATTTTGCTTACTGGAAATAGTAAATTTAATCGTTCAGATTTCAATTAAAACTAAAATAAGTTTCAAGAAATTTTTTTTATTCTTAAAAATTCAATTGAATATGAGTTGAGTTACATAGGTAATTGTGATCAATTTTGTTTTTTTCCAAATTTATCCTGCCCAAGATTAGAGAGAATTAGTGATTATTGTTTTGGTAGTGCAATTAAAAAATTCTCTTTCTGATCTTGTGGCTGAAATCAAAATATGACATATGCATGTGTCTTTTCTGCTGATTTTTTTTAACTCCTGTCACAAGCGCTCTGATTTTAACTCCTGTCACAAGCGCTCTGATTTTAACTCCTGTCATAAGCGCTCTGATTTTAACTCCTGTCACAAGCGCTCTGATTTTAACTCCTGTCACAAGCGCTCTGATTTTAACTCCTGTCACAAGCGCTCTGATTTTAACTCCTGTCACAAGCGCTCTGATTTTAACTCCTGTCACAAGCGCTCTGATTTTAACACCTGTCACAAGCGCTCTGATTTTAACACCTGTCACAAGCGCTCTGATTTTAACACCTGTCACAAGCGCTCTGATTTTAACTCCTGTCACAAGCGCTCTGATTTTAACTCCTGTCACAAGCGCTCTGATTTTAACTCCTGTCACAAGCGCTCTGATTTTAACTCCTGTCACAAGCGCTCTGATTTTAAAACTGAAGATGCAGATAATGCCCCGACAAAATGATACTTGTTAGTCAATATATATGATGAATGAACATTTATTTTCATTTCAAGTCAGTCTCACCTTTGTAGAATTTTTACAAACCATACTTAGCTTTTCTTAGATTATAAGGCTATAGAAATATATTCATGTGTCTGGATGTCTAAAGAGATTTGGGAGTTGAGTATTCTTTTTTATTTTTATTTTTTGCAGACTTTCAGGTCGCATTGGTTAAAGTTAAATAGATGGAATATTTTTCTTGGAGGCCATTTAGTAATCCTCTATGACTATAATGTGGGTCAATAAGATGAAGAGATGAAAGTCTGTCAAGAAAAGATACTTTAAAACTACGACTATTAGATAAGAATTGATATGCAATAAAATGACATTCACAGGGAGACACAAATGTATTTCTATAAAATTACAGTTGATGACAACAGTCAAAGAAATTCTTCCAGTAAGTGACTATCTTCTGAAGAGGCAGTAAAACCTTTTTCTTTTGAAATTCACCCACCCTTACCCCAAAGTGCCATTCTCATTCAATTTGCTATCTCTTTCTTTCATTCCCTCACTTTATTTGCACTTGAACTGACTTTCATAATGTTGTCATAAATTTTTCTTTTCAGTCTCTGAATTTCTTCATTTTCATTTGGATGAACAATCCTGTTCTTAAATACATCAGAAGAAAGATGTGTAGAAGCTATTACTTGAGGTGTGGGTGCTCATTTAAATAGTCAAGAAAGAGCTTTTCAAAAATTGTGAATGTGAAACAAAGGGATATTAAAAGAAAAAGTCAATAATCAAATGTTCTTTTTGATCAATTTTTTTTTCAAGAGATTGGTTCTTAAGCTATGATAATTGCATCTTCTTGTAGATTAGCACATTGTTGGTGACTTCTGGTGTATATATTACCATTATCTGGTCTCTTTGCGGTGGTCCTAGTGCCCATGATATAGTTGTACGTTGGGAGCTGACTAATATGGTTTAGATGTGGCTGTGATAATAAGAGAGAAGGCTAAGCTTTATTAACTATACCATCATTTTTATTTTTGTTGTTGACTCCAGATTTTTATGTATTATTGTTATATGTGAATGTTCATCATTTTATGTGTATTTTGGTGTTAAGATCATAAACAGCTTCATGTGAATATATCATAATTATTTCTACATGTGTGTGTCCAGTGTAAAGTAGTAGCAAGTTGTTGTTAGCATTGCTATGTTTGTTTCTACATGTGTGTGTCCAGTGTAAAGTAGTAGCAAGTTGTTGTTAGCATTGCTATGTTTGTTTCTACATGTGTGTGTCCAGTGTAAAGTAGTAGCAAGTTGTTGTTAGCATTGCTATGTTTGTTTCTACATGTGTGTGTCCAGTGTAAAGTACTCACAGGTTGTTGTTGGCATTGCTATGTTATTTGTTTCTACATGTGTGTGTCCGGTGTGAAGTACTTCTTTTTTTTTTTTTTTTTTTTAATCGTATCACTCCGAGCAAGGTGGTAACGCCACTGAAGCGCAGGGGGCTATGTAAGAGTGAAAAGATTGGAAAAGAGAAAGCCGGAAACCACATTCTAAACAGAGAACAAGGGATGAGCCTCTACACCTGTTCAATAAACGAGGGTGGAGTGTGAACCGGGCGATAGATTAGTCCATCTACTCCAATTGAAAAAAAAAATAAATAAATAAATGAGTGAAAAGATTGGAAAAGAGAAAGCGGAAACCACATCCTAAACAGGGAACAAGGGATGAGCCTCTACACCTGTTCAATAGACGTGGGTGGAGTGTGAACCGGGCGATAGTTTAGTCTATCTACTCCAATTGAAAAAAATAAACAAAAAAGAAAAGTGGAAAGATTGGAAAAGAGAAAGCCAGAAACCACATCCTAAACAGGGAACAAGGGATGAGCCTCTTCACCTGTTCAATAGACGTGGGTGGAGTGTGAACCGGGCGATAGAGCAGGTTTTTGTTGGCATTGCTATGTTATTTGTTTCTACATCTGTGTGTCCGGTGTGTGAAGTACTAGCAGGTTGTTGTTGGCATTGCTATGTTATTTGTTTCTACATGTGTGTGTCCAGTGTAAAGTACTAGCAGATTGTTATGTAATTTGTTTCGGTATTTGAGTGCGTGAATTGTCTCTTGAATTAATTCCTTGTTTTTCTGTATATATTTTTTTTAATGAATATTATTTAAGGCACATGTTTCTTTTGGCTGAATCTCTGATGGCCTGTCATAGGCTCCACACATACATGTGAGTGTAGGCTGTGGACAAACTCAAGAGCAAAGTGAAGAGGAGAGGCTATGCACATGTTTGCTGTTCTTTTTTATTTTCTTAATGTCCATGCACTTCTGCTTTGATCTTGGCATTAGTGATTGGTTAGCCCTCGTATGACATCAGCCAACCACATAAGCTATGTTCAGGTTATAGAAAAGAAGGAAAGGACTTGTGTTGAGAGAAAAGTGGGGAGAGAGAGAGAGAGAGCGAGCCTCTTTGTCACTCTACCAGTAAAGAGGAAAAGGCACATTTCTCTTCCTGGACTTGCACAGTCTAATTCTTCTTATTAGTTTTAACATTTATTTATATTTTGTAGCAGTTTCAGTCTTGGAATAAAAGTTTAGTTCTTTTTTTTTTTCTTGAAAGATGAAAATGATATAACTATTTATATTGTATTGTTTTATAATTTCAGCCACATTTTAGTTTCATGTTCCTCCCTATTGCAGGAGAATTTTACTATCATCTTCTTTGAGAAGATTGAAAAGATCTCAAGTTTTTATCTTCCGCAATAAAACTCAAATAAGATAGTTTTGAGGCCTTCTTAAAATAAAAACGATTTTTTTAATATCTTCTTGAACAGGAATAAAGGTCATGTGGCTTGACGTTGAATAATAGTGAATGGTTTTAAAACAAATGTCATTGAACCGTCTGTGAAGCAATGATTGGCTTTTCATTGATTCTTTAATTTCATTTAGGGAATCTTGTTTTCCGCAGTTTGGCAATGAGTTAATCAGTCAGACAAACATTAAAATCTAACAGACATTTGCTTAAAAAAAAAAAATGAAGCCCAGCTGAATTTATTTTGTAGAATTCCTCTTCGCATTTTCTTGTCAGTGTTTTAACAGAAATTTTCAAGATTTTATTAAAAGATTTTCTTTCATCTTCAGTCATTTTATTTTCATTTATTCACTTTTTTTTATTCTTGTTTTTAAACTTTTTTGTCCTTTTTTTCTTTCTTTTTATGTCTTTCATTATTTTTTATTTTTTGAAGTTTATCATAAATTTTTCTTAAATTCATGAAATACCCTTCATTATTTCTTTTATATGGCAACAATTTTGGCAAAAAAACTGAACTTGTGTTTTCTTTTTAAACATTGTTCAGTTGGTAGAACAGTAAAATTTGAAAGATTCCCAATTTAAATGATTAAACACATCCATTAAATGATGTTTTCGTTTTCTGATGATAATGATTGGTGCTGAATAAATAACAAACACAATTGCATCCAAAAAAATGTCTGTAGCAAAGCCAAACTTAATTTTCATTTTGATTAGTTTTTCACTTGACAAAATCAGCAGGTGACAAAATTCAAAGCTTAAATCAGAATTCACAAAAAGAAAAATTGAATTATATTTTTTTCTTTGTATGCTTAATTTTCTTTCATTCTCCAGTTATCATTAGGTGACATCTAGAATATATATATATATACACACACAAACATTACAACACTGACAAAGTTTAATGAAACTACCTACAAAAAACAATGTGTCAAAAAGGATGATTTTTCTCTTGACACTGCTATTATTTTATATTCCTTTGAAAATTTTTCTCATCTTAAAATCTGTTTCTAGATGGTTTATAAAACCCAAACAAATGAAACTGGATTCATGTATTCTTTTTTATCTTAAGAATGGACAACAAAATAATTAAACACTATTCTTGTAATAGAACAATAGATATTATGGGCACCTAGAAAATTTATCCCACAAACAATATCAGCAATGTGAGTCCAATTAAAGAGTCACACAAAACAATAAATATAATACAAACAACAATGCATGTATTAACGTAAGGAATTTAGCTGTAATAAGAATGTGCTTGTGTGTGTGAGTACAAAGGTCAAGAGAAAATCATGAAATAAACTTGCCTCAATTGTGGATACTTTACTTACCTGAAACTAAATCTAAAAAACCAGAGTTGAAAGGCTGTAAAAAGAGGCTTGGGAGAGAAATGCATGCCTTTCTATAGGCTTAAAGCGTTGGTTTTTTAGTAAAGTCAAGTGGAATAAACCACACATTAAAAAATTTTATATTTGAAACCTCCGATTACCAAATGCTGCAGTGGTTTGAAAAGAACTAACAAGCTTTATTGTAAAATTGACAGTTTCCTCTAGCTCCCTTTTCTATAAGTTCTTGTAGAGAATTGGTATTTGACTTTGTGCCACGAACAGAAGTTGAATGTTTGTGGACTGCAATAAACAAAACAAAACGAAGACTTGTGCAGGAAATGAATCCTTAATATTTATTGACACACATAGATACAAAGATGTGAAGATATAGAGAATGTTTGATCTCAAGTCAGCCTGAGTGAGGGTGTCTGAATCTCTCTTTGGTTGAGATAGCTACCAAACATGTCTGAACTCACTGGTTAAAAAGTGAGAAGAGAAAAATCTCCTTTCCAGAAGTGGAGGGGTCATTAAATTCACCCGTGATTGGAAACCCTTTTTGGTTTTCTTTTGTGTTATGGAAAAATGAAATTCTTTATTTTTTTATCGTTTCATTTTCATTCTCCCACAATATTCTGTCATCAAAAACATATTCATAAACATAAATCCTTGATAAATTATCAATAAGCCACTTATCTATCTAAACTTATTTATAAATGGAACTTTGTGTGTCTGGCTGTGTGTGTCCATTACCTATAGACTCCAAAACAGCTGAACTGATTTTTTTGATAATTTACACAGTTGTACTATAAGTGTCTGCAAGTATTCTTAGTTAGGTTTTGTGTCGAAGTACCCCCGATAAATATCGAAAATGGAAAAAATTGAATTATAGAAGGAGTGGTCCGATTTTAATCAAATTTCATACACTCATAGACAAAGACATAAGAAACGATATTCAGAAGTTTCAAGGTTGCAGTTCTTACAATAGTGCAGAAAATCAATAATATAACAGGTGAAGAGGCTCATCCCTTGTTTCCTGTTTTCTCTTTTCCAATCTTTTTACTCTTACGTAGCCCCCTGCACATCAGTGACGTTATTGCCTTGCTTGGGGTGATATGATTAAAAAAAAAAAAAAATATATATATATATATATATATAAAAGGAAAGATGTTTGTGTGTGTGTGTGTCTGTTTATCTGTCTGTATGCCCTTTATACAAATCCACAATTTTTATTCGATTCTCACCAAACTTCATACAAATATTTTTTAGGCTGAGTCCAGGACCATTATGGATTATTTTTAAAGCTTTCATTACACCCGAGCAACGCCGGGCTATACTGCTAGTAACATATATTTCCTTTGAGCTTGACAGCCACAAAATTAATGCTGAAGCCAATTGTTAACATTCTGACACTGACTATTATTTTGTGCTTAAGCTTTTCAAGTTAAAATGAATCCTTTAAATTAGGTACATCCACTAATTCACTGAAAAAACAACATCGCATAAAGAAAAAAAAGCCCCTAGACTTAATAAAAACGAAGTTTTTAATCATTTTAAAAAATCTTTTTAATCTTTTCAAAATGTTCAAAATTTTTAGCAAAATAAATATTTTTTTCAGGAGTTGACCAAATTTTTACTATGAATAATGTAATCATATAAAATTCTTTTGTTTCTGGTGAAAAACATTAATTTGGAAATTCTTACAAAAATCAAATAATTGTCGGATTTTACCAAAACTTTCAGAACTTATTCACAAATGAATGAAATTATTATTTTTAGAAAATTTTGGTAAAAATATTTTTTTGACATCTGTTATCCCACTTCCAAATAATTTCATGAAATTTCTCGAAATGAAAAACTGATGCAAAACTTTGTTTTTGAGGAATGTAAATCATCTATACATTTTTTTTTTTTGGTCAGTTACAACTTGTCCAAAAATCTATTTTGAATAATAAAATAAAAAAGGAAATAAAACTATCTAATTATTAAATAAAATGAGCTTTTAATTATTTTCATAAATAATATATATTAAGAACATTATAGCCTGAAAAAAATTTTGATGAATAATGACTTTTTACAAGAATTGTTTTCATTTTTTCTTTTTTAATTATAATTATTTATAAAGTTTTTAAAATATTTTTAAAATTCTTCAAAGCTGTAAGGTTGTTTAGTTATTAAGTGAAGACTATATTTACTAATTGAAAATTGAAAAGCTTAATAAAAATCTTAATGTAAAAAGATTTTAAAAATAATTTTAAATTTTTTTGTGTGTAGAAATATTCTTTTTTATTAAGTGTGGAATTTTATAAGTGACATTTCAATTAAAAGATTAATGTGCTTCAAGTGTTGTTTTCCTTCAGTCAGTTAAGTGCCATATGTAATATACGCATGGACGATCATGTCTCAAAAGAGACATCATTGACTGGGCTGATAATTATCCCGCAGTAGGTTGACATTACTTTCTGCGGTAGACTGGTTACCAGCCAAAGCTATAGAAACCAATCTATTCTATTATTTAACCAATAACTGGAGGGAAGAGACAGATTAATACCTTTCCCAAGGGTATTTGTGCGTAAGTAAATGCAAGGAATATCAACTGGAATTTGACCTCGACTCACCGATTTCTCGTTTCAAGTCGATATCCACTGCACCACAACGCACATTCATAAACTTACAGAAAACAAAAATCACTTAAACTTTTCCAGTTATTTTCAATTCTTTCATTTTACTTCAGCTTTAAAGCTAAAGTAATTAAAAGTCAATAAAAAATTAGATAATTGCTTAAAATATTATTTTTTTTTAATTCTTTGGTACTTGAAAACAAAAAGAAAACATACACTTTGGTTTCATCAATTTGTGTAAATTCTGGTTAATTCTGCTTAGCTTGTCAACATGTCTGGCTGTCAGTCATCATTCAACAAGTCAGAAAACAAGGTCTCCCTGATTAAGAAATGCTTGTATACCACATTTCATACTATAAACTACTAATATTTGTTTTATATCAGATGAATTTTAATTTACATTTTCCTGTAATAACATGTCACAGATGTATATTTTATTTTTTGATAGATTTCTAAGATCAAGAATTAACTTTTGCTTACAAATATGTCAATATGTCTAAAAATGGCTTTTAAATCAAAAAGTTGAGATTCCAGTCAGTATGATTTGTTTGAAATACATCAGAATATTTTACTTACTAGAAATAATAAATTTAACTATTTAGCTTTTAATTAAAGCTAAAATGAAAGCTTCAAGGAAAATTTTTAATTTTTAAAAATTCATTTTAATCAAAAATGAGTGGAGATACCAACATTAAATTGACTCTCTTAATCCAAGCATAAGCAATTAAATGTTTTAATATACACATCTACTGTCAGTCATCAACACTGAAGTAAGTGTCTAAAGATTGATGCTTTCATTAGGGAAACTTTAGTAAGGATCTAATTTTTTTCCAATTCATGTGGGAGACTTCAGTACTAGATAAGTGTTGCCATTTTCTGGGAATTACCTCTTGGTAGAAAGTTAATGACCCAAATAGCTTGTTGGACACTCTGTGTCAGTCAATTGAGTGCCATACATGATACGCACTTTGGGTGATCATGTCTCGAAAGAGACATGACTGACTGGACAGAAAATTATTCCGCAGTAGGTTCCCATTGCTTTCTGCAGTAGACTGGTTGCCAACCAAGGCTATAGAACTTAATGTCCTATTATTTGACTCATAGCTAGAGTGGGAAGAGATGCATTATATTAAGTAGTAATTAGTGGGGGATCAGTTTATTACTTCATAACAGTATAAAACTGATCCCCACTTTATGCCCAGTAGAAACCTTAATCATGTTTCCAACTATTATATTCAGTCAGTCAGTTAAGTGCCACACATGATACACACTTTAAGGTGATCATGTCTCAAAAGAAACATAACTGACTAGGCAGAAGATTATCCCGCAGTAGGTTGCCATTGCTTTCTGCAGTAGACTAGTTGCCAACCAAGGCTATAGAACCTAATCTGTCTTATTTGATCCATAACTGAAGGGAAGAGACAGATTAATGCCTTTTCCAAGGGTATTTGTGCATAAGCGATTGCAAGGAATTCATCTGAAATTCAAACTCAGTTCCACGATTTGTCATTCCAAGTTGATATCCATTGCACCACAACTGTGTATGAATCTGAAAAAATAAAGAGTAGCAATGTGAGGAGGGTAATAGGAGGGTAAGGGTGTTTCTGGATGGCAAAAGAAGAGGTTAAGAGGAAAACGTCAAGGTATGGAAGGGAGATGAGGAGGATAGAGAGACAGAGAGGGCCAAGAAAAAGATTAATCCAAGGAAGATAGGGTCATTAAAGAGAGGAATGAAAATGAGATGGGGAGAGTAAAAGACAAAAAAGAAAGAACAGGTAAAATTAAATTCAGAAAAAAAAGAAGAAAAAATCTTAAATGTCATAAAACCTTATGAGGAAAAACTTGTTGCTCTTTTGAGAATTTAATAACAACAAATTCAGTCATTTTATTTTTTATTTCTTGAACCTGTTTTCCATTTGTCAACAATTTTTGTTTCAAATGTATTTTTAAAATTTTTGTTTACAATTCCCAAACTTCCAAAATACTTTCTCCTTTTTTTTTTTTTTTTTATCTTTATTGAGGTTATTATTTAAAGACTATAGTAGAATGGTATTGAACTCCACAGTCCACATTCTTAACACTTTTCATAAGTAATTTGCTGTTCAGAAGGTTTGTCTATGTTTCTGAGATGAGATATTTACATTATTTACATTGTTTGAACTGTTATTGTCATCTTTACTGCCATTGTTTAACTCAACTCTCTAATTTTTTTTTGCAAAAAATGTTGCCAGGGATTGAAATCACAACTCTTTGGATCTGTGCTTTTATCTACTGGGCTAAAACCTAGAGAGTTAAGTAGAGGTAACTGAGACATCCGTAAGTGCCACAATTCATGTAATGAGAACAATCTGTCCCAATAATTGAAATAAAAGATTCAGTTCAATATTCTAGTCACCTGAAGAAGGTTGGAGCGTACAACGGCCAAAACATTGTGAAGATAACAAAGATGAGAACAACAATCCAAACAATGTAATTAGAATAATGTTTGTTTGGTTAACATTAATGTCAATTTTTCTTCTTGAAAAATGACAAGACAGAAATTGTGTGTATATTAGGTTGTATACAGTATGAATATGATCCTCACTGGGTAGTCTATCATTAACACTTTGTGTCAAATCAAGCCGAGTTGAGTAAATATTTGAGGAAATTTCTGTTGTCTAAAGGTCAGCAAATGAATCTTGAAGACTATTGCTTATGTGGCAATATTGAATTTTTTTGTGTGCTCCATTTTGTTTCTTTTTAAAAGATTAAAATTAATAAATGCCTAACTGGATGCCTCTCATGAAATGATTATTAGAAACTCAGTATTAAAGACCATTATTTAGGTACCGACTTTGAAGACTATTCGGTAATAAGTCATTTTGATTTTCAACTGTAGTCCTGTGCTTGATTCATACAGCTCGCAATTGTAAAGTACCAAGTTCCAAATCTTAAGTCAAAGACTTTCACTGGCTTTTGGACCTTGTATTCGGTAAAATATTATTTTTTTTTTTTTAAATACAAGATGTTTGAATCAACAATAACAGTCTGTGGCGGTTGAAATACGATATGCACAGAATCAATATTAATTCATATATCGTACGTTTTTAGTTTTTACTGTTTATGGGTCTATCCACTTGATCAACTCTTCACACTCCAGCCATGTCTATTCAACAGGTGAAGAGGCTCATCCCTTGTTCCCTGTTTAGGATGTGGTTTCCGGCTTTCTCTCTTCCAATCTTTTCACTCTTCCCTTTTTTATTTTTTCCAATTGGAGTAGATAGACTAAACTATTGCTCGCTTCATACTCCACCCATGTCTATTGAACAGGTGAAGAGACTCATCCCTTGTTCCCTGTTTAGGATGTGGTTTCCGGATTTCTCTTTTCCAATCTTTTCACTCTTCTCTTTTTTATTTTTTCCAATTGGAGTAGATAGACTAAACTATTGCTCGGTTCATACTCCACCCACGTCTATTGAACAGGTGAAGAGGCTCATCCCTTGTTCCCTGTTCAGGATGTGGTTTCCTGCTTTCTCTCTTCCAATCTTTTCACTCTTCTCTTTTTTATTTTTTCCAATTGGAGTAGATAGACTAAACTATTGCTCGGTTCATACTCCACCCACGTCTATTGAACAGGTGAAGAGGCTCATCCCTTGTTCCCTGTTTAGGATGCTTTTCACTCTTACGTAGCCCCCTGCACATCAGTGGCATTACCGCCTTGCTCGGGGTGATATGATTAAAAAAAAAAAAAAAAAAAAAGAAACTCTGCATGGCCGATCATGTCTTTACACAACCCCCTGTCCTTCATAGATCTTCATATTGTTTATCATTTTGCTTTCCCTTCCAATCCATGTTTTGCTATTTACACAATTTAATTAAGCAGGTTATTCTCTGCTTTCCTTTGTCTTGCTTTCCTTTTGACATGTCCTGTGAGTATCAAATTTTTTAAATTCTCTTTCCTCATAAGATCACTATGAATTTCAATCGGTTCCTTCTGATTATAAGTGTCCTTTTTTGTTTTCATTCTCTCTCAAATGTTATTGAGCCCATGTTCAGTAGATGGTATTCTCAGCATCCTTCTGTAGAACCACATTTCTGATGCCTCAAGTATTTTCATCAGTGAAGAGACTGTCCAGTATTCACTACCATATAGAGGAACAGATCTACATATTCTTATTTGATTGGAAAAAACTGAACTAAGAGTGCATGGAACATATTGTGTAGAAAAAGCAAAGAATTTGAGCAGATTGCCTTATTAGAGTCGTGTAGAAATTAAACATCACTTTTTAATTTGGTCAATGAAAAAATCTGTAGGGTTTCATAATTGATTGACGAGTAACTTATGTATTTATAATCTAAATAGATTATTATTATCTTAATTTATCAATGATGCTTAATTTAATTTTCAACTACTGATTCTCAATGTACAAGTTGACTGGCTGTAGGGTGAGCAGCCATGGTTAAATGTAAATAAATGGTGAAAGTGCTCAAGAAACAGAATTCACAAAAATTGAACTAAACAATTGCAATGATTTGAAAGAAAAAAGTAACAGGAAAAACTGAAATAAAGCAAGCAAACAAACAATATATGCAAGGCAAATTGACAGTAATATGGCAAAACAGTTCACAAACTAAGAATTAGGATTTGTAGTCATCACACCAAAAAGGACCCACTGGAACAGGGCAGTCATCTCTCTTACAGGGCAGTTGTCATCAGCTCCCTTGGCCCCCAGGAATTATTGCATAATATATGATTGTGGTACATGGCCAAAGTTTGGAGAGGGGGTAAAAACTAAGAATAGCTATCAGTAACTATCTTATACCAAGCTAATCAGAAGTACAACCCAACCACTCTTTGCAATTTTCCATTCACCAAAAGAACCCATCCATCATTAAGCAATCCACCATATACCAAAATATCTCATCCTTTCAGGGAACCTAAAAATGAATTAAAAAATTTCTTTTTACACAATATCCATATAAATATATATATAAATTTATATATTGATACGTCATGAAAGGGGAGTAGACATGAAACCAAAAATACAAACAAAATATTTCAAAATAATATACAAAAATAAATAAATTGATGTTAGTTGGATGTATCCAATCCACAAAATTAAGAGGCTGCTGTATTCTGTCTTTGACAAAATCAAGAGTCTCTCTCGCTAAGGGAGATGGGAAAAAAAAAATTAAATACAGCTTGTAGAAATAAAAATTCCAACCCAGTTGAGATGAAACAATCAGATTAGAAAAAACTGGGGGGAGGTTAGGAATCTCAATATAAATCGTAAAAAAAGGAGGTGCCGGGAACAGTCCAGGAACAACACCTACTCACATTAGCTAGGTACACAAGAGAAGACTTACCTTAACCAGGGGAGGGTTCCACAGGAAACCACCCCAATGCAACAAGGAAAACTGACTTCAAGCCAAACAGACCAGGACTGAGTTAGATGACACCAACAAGAGGCCTATCTTATTGGCTAGGAAGAAATCACATCAAGTATTGTGTGTATGTGCCTATAAATTAGGGAGAGGAAAGTATTTTGCAGGCATTCCCAATGTAATTTTAAACACCAACGGGCACATTACAACAGCAGCCATGATGTTTTGGAATGCACTCTCTCTGAATAGCATAGACTTCAGAGGGAACTGGGCAGATTTGCCTATCATCAGCGTGTCTGCCATTGTTCTGAGATTTTCCCCTTTCTGAGATTATTTTGAGATGTTGATGATGCCACCAATCTCACATACAGGTGCAATAATGTGTCACTCCTATATTCTGGTGTGAAATAAATGTTTTTTTTTTTTCATGTTGTAGCTGGGGTTAGAATGGTAGTACGAATGTTGCAAATTGGGGAATCTTGTGATATGAACAATATTCCAATGAGGAACTGTGATTCCACAATGTTAGCATGAATGTTGCAAATGGAGGGGAATCTTGTGATATGAACACTATTCCAATGAGGATCTGTGGTTACAATGTTAGCATGAATGTTGCAAATGGAGGGAATCTTGTGATATGAACACTATTCCAATGAGGATCTGTGGTTACAATGTTAGCATGAATGTTGCAAATGGAGGGAATCTTGTGATATGAACACTATTCCAATGAGGAACTGTCAGACCTACAATGTTAGCATGAATGTTGCAAATGGAGGAATCTTGTGATATGAACACTATTCCAATGAGGATCTGTGGTTACAATCGCGCCAGATGTTGCAAATGGAGGAATCTTGTGATATGAACAATATTCCAATGAGGATCTGTGGTTACAATGTTAGCATGAATGTTGCAAATGGAGGGAATCTTGTGATATGAACACTATTCCAATGAACTGTGGTTACAATGTTAGCATGAATGTTGCAAATGGAGGAATGTTGTGATATGAACACTATTCAATGAGGATCTGTGGTTACAATGTTAGCATGAATGTTGCAAATGGAGGAATCTTGTGATATGAACACTATTCCAATGAGGATCTGTGGTTACAATGTTAGCATGAATGTTGCAAATGGAGAGATCTTGTGATATGAACACTATTCCAATGAGGAACTGTGGTTACAATGTTAGCATGAATGTTGCAAATGGAGGGAATCTTGTGATATGAACACTATTCCAGTAAGGATCTGTGGTTACAATGTTAGCATGAATGTTGCAAATGGAGGAATCTTGTGATATGAACAATATTCCAATGAGGATCTGTGGTTACAATGTTAGCATGAATGTTGCAAATGGAGGGAATCTTGTGATATGAACACTATTCCAATGAGGAACTGTGGTTACAATGTTAGCATGAATGTTGCAAATGGAGGGAATCTTGTGATGAACACTATTCCAATGAGGATCTGTGGTTACAATGTTAGCATGAATGTTGCAAATGGAGGGAATCTTCATGATATGAACAATATTCCAATGAGGATCTGTGGTTACAATGTTAGCATGAATGTTGCAAATGGAGGGAATCTTGTGATATGAACACTATTCCAATGAGGATCTGTGGTTACAATGTTAGCATAAGAATGTTGCAAATGGAGAGATCTTGTGATATGAACACTATTCCAATGAGGAACTGTAGTTACAATGTTAGCATGAATGTTGCAAATGGAGGAATCTTGTGATATGAACACTATTCCAATGAGGATCTGTGGTTACAATGTTAGCATGAATGTTGCAAATGGAGGGAATCTTGTGATATGAACAATATTCCAATGAGGATCTGTGGGGTTACAATGTTAGCATGAATGTTGCAAATGGAGGAATCTTGTGATATGAACACTATTCCAATGAGAACTGTCAATTTTATTGTTAGCATGAATGTTGCAAATGGAGGAATCTTGTGATATGAACACTATTCCAATGAGGATCTGTGGTTACAATGTTAGCATGAATGTTGCAAATGGAGGGAATCTTGTGATATGAACAATATTCCAATGAGGATCTGGTTGCAATGTTAGCATGAATGTTGCAAATGGAGAATCTTGTGATATGAACACTATTCCAATGAGGATCTGTGGTTACAATGTTAGCATGAATGTTGCAAATGGAGGAATCTTGTGATATGAACACTATTCCAATGAGGAACTGTGAATTTACAATGTTAGCATGAATGTTGCAAATGGAGGGGAATCTTGTGATATGAACACTATTCCAATGAGGATCTGTGGTTACAATGTTAGCATGAATGTTGCAAATGGAGGGAATCTTGTGATATAGACACTATTCCAATGAGGATCTGTGGTTACAATGTTAGCATGAATGTTGCAAATGGAGGAATCTTGTGATATGAACACTATTCCAATGAGGATCTGTGGTTACAATGTTAGCATGAATGTTGCAAATGGAGAGAGAATCTTGTGATATGAACACTATTCCAATGAGGAACTGTGGTTACAATGTTAGCATGAACGTTGCAAATGGAGGGAATCTTGTGATATGAACACTATTCCAATGAGGATCTGTGGTTACAATGTTAGCATGAATGTTGCAAATGGAGGGAATCTTGTGATATGAACACTATTCCAATCAGGATCTGTGGTTACAATGTTAGCATGAATGTTGCAAATGGAGGGAATCTTGTGATATGAACACTATTCCAATGAGGAACTGTGGTTACAATGTTACTTTCAGATGGCTGAAATGGAGGAATCTTGTGATATGAACACTATTCCAATGAGGATCTGTGGTTACAATGTTAGCATGAATGTTGCAAATGGAGGAATCTTGTGATATAGACACTATTCCAATGAGGAACTGTGGTTACAATGTTAGCATGAATGTTGCAAATGGGAGGGAATCTTGTGATATGAACACTATTCCAATGAGGAACTGTGGTTACAATGTTAGCATGAACGTTGCAAATGGAGGGAATCTTGTGATATGAACACTATTCCAATGAGGGAACTGTGGTTACAATGTTAGCATGAATGTTGCAAATGGAGGGAATCTTGTGATATGAACACTATTCCAATGGGAACTGTGGTTACAATGTTAGCATGAACGTTGCAAATGGAGAGATCTTGTGATATGAACACTATTTGACAGGAACTGTGGTTACAATGTTAGCATGAATGTTGCAAATGGAGGGAATCTTGTGATATGAACACTATTCCAATGAGGAACTGTGGTTACAATGTTAGCATGAATGTTGCAAATGGAGAAGTCTTGTGATATGAACACTATTCAATAGAACCTGTGGATACAATGTTAGCATGAATGTTGCAAATGGAGAGAAGTCTTGTGATATGAACACTATTCCAATGAGGAACTGTGATTTAATGTTAGCATGAATGTTGCAAATGGAGGGAATCTTGTGATATGAACACTATTCCAATGAGGATCTGTGGTTACAATGTTAGCATGAATGTTGCAAATGGAGGAATCTTGTGATATGAACACTATTCCAATGAGGATCTGTGGTTACAATGTTAGCATGAATGTTGCAAATGGAGGAATCTTGTGATATGAACACTATTCCAATGAGGATCTGTGGTTAATGTTAGCATGAATGTTGCAAATGGGGAATCTTGTGATATGAACACTATTCCAATGAGGAACTGTGGTTACAATGTTAGCATGAACGTTGCAAATGGAGGAATCTTGTGATATGAACACTATTCCAATGAGGATCTGTGGTTACAATGTTAGCATGAATGTTGCAAATGGAGAATCTTGTGATATGAACACTATTCCAATCAGGATCTGTGGTTACAATGTTAGCATGAATGTTGCAAATGGAGGGAATCTTGTGATATGAACACTATTCCAATGAGAGACTGTCGTTTACAATGTTAGCATGAATGTTGCAAATGGAGGGAATCTTGTGATATGAACACTATTCCAATGAGGATCTGTGGTTACAATGTTAGCATGAATGTTGCAAATGGAGGGAATCTTGTGATATGAACACTATTCCAATGAGGAACTGTGGTTACAATGTTAGCACAGATGTTGCAAATGGAGGGAATCTTGTGATATGAACACTATTCCAATGAGGAACTGTGGTTACAATGTTAGCATGAACGTTGCAAATGGAGAATCTTGTGATATGAACACTATTCCAATGAGGAACTGTGGTTACAATGTTAGCATAGATATTTGCAAATGGAGGAATCTTGTGATATGAACACTGTTCAATGAGGAACTGTGGTTACAATGTTAGCATGAACGTTGCAAATGGAGGGAATCTTGTGATATGAACACTATTCAATGAGGAACTGTGGTTACAATGTTAGCATGAATGTTGCAAATGGAGGGAATCTTGTGATATGAACACTATTCCAATGAGGAACTGTGGTTACAATGTTAGCATGAATGTTGCAAATGGAGGGAATCTTCCTTGATATGAACACTATTCCAATGAGGAACTGTGGTTACAATGTTAGCATGAATGTTGCAAATGGAGGAATCTTGTGATATGAACACTATTCCAATGAGGAACTGTGGTTACAATGTTAGCATGAATGTTGCAAATGGAGGATCTTGTGATATGAACACTATTTCAATGAGGATCTGTGGTTACAATGTTAGCATGAACGTTGCAAATGGAGGATCTTGTGATATGAACACTATTCCAATGAGGATCTGTGGTTACAATATTGTAAGACGTTGCAAATGGAGGGAATCTTGTGATATGAACACTATTCCAATGAGGATCTGTGGTTACAATGTTAGCATGAATGTTGCAAATGGAGGGAATCTTGTGATATGAACACTATTCCAATGAGGATCTGTGGTTACAATGTTAGCATGAATGTTTGCAAATGGAGGAATCTTGTGATATGAACACTATTCCAATGAGGATCTGTGGTTACAATGTTAGCATGAATGTTGCAAATGGAGGGAATCTTGTGATATGAACACTATTCCAATGAGGAACTGTGGTTACAATGTTAGCATGAATGTTGCAAATGGAGGGAATCTTGTGATATGAACACTATTCCAATGAGGATCTGTGGTTACAATGTTAGCATGAATGTTGCAAATGGAGAATCTTGTGATATGAACACTATTCCAATGAGGATCTGTGGTTGTGTAGCATGAACAGTTGCAAATGGAGGGAATCTTGTGATATGAACACTATTCCAATGAGGATCTGTGGTTACAATGTTAGCATGAATGTTGCAAATGGAGGAATCTTGTGATATGAACACTATTCCAATGAGGATCTGTGGTTACAATGTTAGCATGAATGTTGCAAATGGAGGGAATCTTGTGATATGAACACTATTCCAATGAGGAACTGTGGTTACAATGTTCGCATGAACGTTGCAAATGGAGGGAATCTTGTGATATGAACACTATTCCAATGAGGATCTGTGGTTACAATGTTAGCATGAATGTTGCAAATGGAGGGAATCTTGTGGTATGAACACTATTCCAATGAGGATCTGTGGTTACAATGTTAGCATGAACGTTGCAAATGGAGGGAATCTTGTGATATGAACACTATTCCAATGACGAACTGTGGTTACAATGTTAGCATGAACGTTGCAAATGGAGGGAATCTTGTGATATGAACACTATTCCAATGAGGAACTGTGGTTAGAATGTTAACATGAACATTGCAAATGGAGGGAATCTTGTGATATGAACACTATTCCAATGAGGAACTGTGGTTAGAATGTTAGCATGAACGTTGCAAATGGAGAGAATCTTGTGATATGAACACTATTCCAATCAGGATCTGGTCAGATTCTTTTGGCATCAGCCCAAGATAAAGATAGGAAATGATAGCATTTGTTGTTGACAGATTTTGGTGAGCTTGGTTCATGTGAATGAGGTCAGCCTTGGTTAAGATGGACTCTTTTTCTTTCCTTAGTTAATGCAATTGCTGCTTTTGACCTTTTCCTGGCAATCTCATTTTTTATGATCTATGCCAAGATTCCCAACATCTTCAGTTTGTTTTTGTCCCCTGTTTTCATCTTGACAGTGTCAGACTTTGATTTTCTCACTCCAACATTTATATTTTTATCCTTCCCTCAGTATTAGTGGGTGAGCTTTTTGATTCTACTTATTGTGGCTTGGAAAGACTAACATATTTTAATTTGAATACTTTGTTATATTTCAGTTTTGTTTTGGGGTTCATCCCCTCCACCCGCTCATTTCGTGATCATGTATTAAGCATTTTTATTTAAAAAAATGGTGGACGGGGGGGGAGCAACATTTGGACTTTTTGTACATCATGAAACTTTTTGTAAGTTCCCTGTGAATATGTTCTATATGCAGGATTGAAGAGTGATGGATATAGTATTATTGTGAATGAGCAAATAGTAATCGCTTAATGGATTGTGAATCTGATTAGTTAGGTCTAGAGTAGTTAATGTTGACCAGCCTTATCCACTTCACCTTTGGCCTTGTGCCAAAATTAATCATATTCAGAATAATAAATCAAAATTTTCAATGAGATTAAAGTAAACACTTTTTAATAGGGCACATTCAACTGTAGATGAGGTGTTACAATTTTTGGAATGGTTCTATGAAAGCAAAGTTTGCTTAATTAGTAACTGGTATCTCTATCAAAGTACTTTCCTAATGAAGCTATGCACAGTGTAAGACGATAGTTTGATTGCCAGAAACACTTGTGAGGCTTATCTTACGGAATACCTTTTTGTGCTGGATGTCAGCAACACTTTGTCATTTCAGGACTGCAGTGAATGCATAACAAAATCAAACTGAGAAACGCTGTTATAAACGAGTTTGGGTGGCTTACTGAAAGAAATGTGTGTACTTGCTCATCTACGAACAGTTGTGTAAAAGGAAAACTCATGTGTCTGGCAGCCATTTTATTTTATTTTTTTGTAATATCGAAGTCTTATTTCAAGAGAACCTACTTGTAAGCAATTTGCTCAGTGCACTATTAACAGAGTTGATAGCATGGAGGAACTTTGTGGAAACTGTGTTTTGGACAAAAATATACCCCACGAAAGTTAGGACTTGTCTTTGTGTCTACAACAATGACATTATTCAATTTTGGAAATCGCCAAAATTCATACAAAGCCGAGTTTGATGAAAAAGGTGGAGGTCTCATTTATTGTTTTTTTATTTTTTATTTATTTATTTTTTTTATTAGTTTCTCTGTCAAGTTTCTCTATTTTTCAGGACATTTTTTCATTCTTATTTTCATCTGTTAGACTCAGACACACTGTTTTCCTATTCAGTAATAAACATAATTTGAGCCGAACGTTTTGCACTCGATCCACACTTGAATTTGTTCAAGGAATTTTTATCTCACAACATGCATTAACGAGTGCATCTCACTTTCTTAAATTGCCAATACCTCTCATAAACACTTGATTCCGTCATAGCATGTTCATCGTTGTCTATTCTTAATAGGATTGACATTTCACTAGCAGTTTTAAATTCCTTACAAAAGACTTGACGTTAATATACTATTTCATATTACTTTGACACATTTTTTCACTAACATTATAATATGAACACTTGCAACTTTGTCTACTGCTTGGCAATTAATGATTCATCTGGTATACATCTCAAGAAAACAGAAGTTGGAATATTCTGGAATACAAGTGTTTATCTGATTTCTTATTCCAGGAATTTAATTGTCCAACCTTTTGTATATATTGTCTCTACAACGAACAAAAATAATTTTTCGAACATGTTCAATTGCTTTTACCAAACCTTTTTGTTTTCTTATTGACTGTAAAGAATCTCACCTGTTTTGATAGGGTAAGTGCACCTGTACTTATTTGAGGATAGAACATCTAACCTGAATTTCTGCAGACATGAAAACTATTCAGTGTTTTTTCAAAAACTCACTGTTGTGTCATGTCAAGTTGTGTATAGATTTCTTGCCAAATAATAATTGATATAGTGACCATCACTGTACCGTTTTATACTGCATTTTAAATATTAACAAAGATTGATAATCTGTAAAAAAAAAAAAAAAAAAAAATTGGTTAACTACAACTTCATGTTTGTTTTTTTTTCTTTATATCCCATTTTACCACGGGCTGGATGAAGCCATATTCCACACCTCAGTATTGGTTGGAAGGGGGATTCCATTTCCAATCCAGAGTCAATAATAAGCAAGAATTTTGCGGGGTCATATGTCACACCTGCTTGACAGAATTGGATGTGGAAAATGGGTTCCTGGTTTTCATTCACTGAATTCCATGACAACAATTCCATTAAATTCCACAGCAGGAGGAATATACATCTGCTGTGGAGTAGTTTTCGCACTGAAGGTTATAATTGTGCTATGTCGGTTGCTAATCAACTTAATGCACCCAAATTGTTAGGAACTTGGTAATCTTCTACTAAAAGCTGACTCTTTAGTATTCGGCTAACTGCCGACTAATATCAACTGCCTAGTAGTTCTACTGAACTCCAATAGAACTATAAAAAAAATCCTATGAACTTCCCAAGAACTTGTTCCCGTTAACTTCCTGTTAACTCTTCTTAATATAGGAGGGAGAATCCATTATCTGAGGAATAGATGTGTTTCCCCATAACACCCACCTCCTAAATTTTACTCCGCAGGGGAAAAACTTCATTTATTTTTTTTTTGCAGGCAATATGAATGAAGAAAAAAGAACTTCAGTTTCTCAGCAAACACGTAGTATATCTCCTATGTTTTGGATCCACTTGTAATTGATCCATTTTATTCCTTTTTCTTTTGGATCGGCATACTTCCAGTAAAATTGTTGCTGGTGTTGGTAATTCGAATGTGTCATAAATGACCTCCATCTGCATTTTTCGTGGGACTTCTGTCAACCACGTCCTCCTTTACTATAACATTTTAGACCTTATTAATATTATTTTTATTTATAAATGTGTCCTCGTAACACCTTTCTTAAAGTATCTAAATTGCTTAAGTTAATTAAGTTAATTCCTCTTGGTAATTAAGCTCTTCAAGTTCTTGTTTCTTCTGTTGTGGTCAGACATTGGACTCTCAAATCTTTGGATCAAGTTACTTTTTGGATCACTCAACTGACACTTTTATCCACCAAGCTGTGTCTTTGGACATCAGTGAGTGAATTTTTGAGATGCTTTTTGAGTAAGATCACCCATAGAGGAGAACATGATTAGTAACTATCGTGTGTATCTCTGATGAGAAACAGGATGCACAGTTAAAATAAGATTACAGAATGCTGTAAGGTCATAATACAAGAGCAAACAGGTCAGTCAGGCATGACTTTTTTTTTTTTTTTAATCATTTCACCCCAAGCAAGGCATTCCACTGCCACTATTGTGCAGGGGGTTAGGGGAAGGTGAAGAGAAAGAGTGGTTAGATATAGGAAATGTCAGAAGGAGGGTGATAGACGGGTAAGGATACCGAGGCTGAGGGTTAGGTAGATGGGAAGAGTGTTTGAGAGAATGGATGCAAGTTAGTGTGTAAGGAGGTGTCTATTGACCTTACATTTAAACTCCTGGAGATTGTAGCTGTTGGGGAAGCAATCATGTGGAAGGGAATTCCACAGGTGGGAAGTGCAAGAAAAGAAGCTGTTGGAGTAGAAACTGGTTATATTTCATTGGGTTCACTGTAAAAGGGAGGGGCTAATCTAGTGTCTCATGCAAATTCATACCTAGGGAGCACCAGTGATCTAAGTTCAATGGAGCAGAAGTTATAAAAGTATTTATAGAAAAGGCACAGGGAAGCTGCATCACATTGGTGAGAGAGTGACTGCAGCCAGTCTGCCAAGTTGGTATCGATCACATTACAGAGTCTTTCTTGTATTTTGTCAAGAACCCTGAGGGGAATAGCAGGGCACCTGACCAGATGTGGCAGCAGTATTCAATACATGGGCGGATGATAGATTTTTATATGTACAGGATAGATTTAGACGGAAAAAACTTCCGGGCCCTGCACAGAGAACTGACTTTCATAGCAGTGGATTTAGCAATGGATTTGATATAGTTATTCCATTTGAGGTTCGCTGAGAGTGTGAGGCCAAGGAGGAAAAAAAATCATCATCCTCTGTGGAATGAAATTGAACTGACCGACAGAGAACATCAATGGAAAATACAAAAACTTAAAGAATCAGCACATATGTTAGCATACAAAAATCTCCTAAGTCAGGTAAGCATAGACGTGAATACTAAATGTGTTTTTAGTGTCTTCCCTTCAAGAGAGGTTGTTACTCTCATCTTGCTGACACATTTGATTCAGGAATTTAAGACGCAGCATCTGTTGATGAATCTCAATGTTGAGCATTTCTAGAACACCCTGAGATGGATGGAGCAGCAGACCTTGTGATAGACCTAAAGTGTTTTGTGGCCCATAAGAGATGAAACAAGACTCAAACCAATAAAATTAGTTTTGTGCATGGAAGTAGATATACCAAGAGCCATTAGAAAAGGATTGAGTAATATGTAAGGCACAAACTCCCTCTCTCTCCTGTATGGAAAGCCTCCTCTGAGACCACAGACAAACTTCCACCTTGACTGTATCTTGAACTTCCAACCAATTCATCTCCATATGGAAGTTGGGGCCAAACAATGCCAAGTGTCTTGATAGCCTCATCCATTCAAAGGTATAGGCTTGGAAGAGAGACTCCTTTTGACACACACACACAACCACAAGCCCACAGACTTGTCGTGGTAGATTTTGACTCCTGTTACTGTCTTGTTGCACTTCATGAAAGCGGTCGTGTTGTTGGTATAGGTAGTATACATTTATTCATCCAACTACAGACACATTCAAGCACATCAACAAATACAAAAAAGACACACCTGAAATACAAAAGGTGTCTCACATCCATGGAAGAACTGGCATCTCTGGACACCTAACAAGGAAGATTAGGGGAGATTCAACTAAAAAGCAATATCTAACTGGCATCAAAATGCCACTCTAAATCAGGCCCACTTACTCGACATAGACCCGCAAAAGTCACCCATCTTTTGCCACTGTTTTTCCATCCTAATCTGATGATACTTAAAGAACAAGATCAGTTGGGAAGAGGTGAACTTCTCACCGCTATAGAATTCCTTCTGATGCGTCATCCATATCACAATTTTCATAATGCCTAGCAAACAAAAGAATACATAGTTATTCAGCTTTTATCTGGTCCTGGGTATGATGGTAAACTGCATCCGGCAGCAAGGCCTCTGATTGAGAAGTTGTGAGGAGCATGGAACCAACTCTTAATTGCTGTTGTTCTCAGATCCACCCTGACCCAAATTGGTAGCACCTGTTAGGGTCCTAGCTATGGTTAAATAGTTAACTCCAGACTGGGGTCAAAGCACTATGAAAGTATAAAAATAGACTTTTATAGAAAAATAATACATTTTTGAAGGAAAAATTTTACCAACAATACATTTTTTAATACAAAACTAGAAGACATCTTCAGTTTTCAAAAATTAAAAAAAGATTTAAAAAACTTTTCATCAAACTCTGACTAAAACAACCTTCTCACTGTAACCAAACATAAAAAAATACCTTAAAACACTACCTTTTTGGCATTAAATAACCCACAGAGGTTGATATGCCATTAAACAAAACTCAAACTCAGCTTTCATTAATGGTAGTACCACATTGCTGCAGACAGAACTGGCCTTGAGGATGAAAAACCTTCCACACAGCATGCAAACCATGCAAACTTACCCAACAAGTGTACAACATTGCAATGAAATGTATAGTCCAGGGTCTCTACTGACCCATCACAGGAAGTTTGGAAAATTTTTCAAGCTCACTGAAAAGTCTCTTGCTGTCTCGGAGGGCCTTTTAAATCACCAGACAGGTGAGTGATGTCTCATTGTTAGTGAGGTATTTCAACCTGGTTGCCCAAGGTAATACAAAGCAAGCCTCTTGATTATTAAGACCAAGATTGCCTATGAAATCTCATCCTGGAAGAACCCCCTCACTAACAAATGAGGACAATGCCTGGATGTTGGAGAGGCCATCTGTTGCCCATAAGAGGTGCTTTAGAGCAATCCAATATTCATGGCAGAAGGAACATTTGCCTCTGGGTAAATAGTGGGCCTCCTCAAACAAGTGCACAAAAATGGGAAGTTTTTACGGGTGTTATCCCTCCAGAATTTGCCCTCACCATCCTATTAATGAAACATTTGATCTTAGAATGCAATGTGAAGCATATGTTGTCAAATATCAATGCTAACAGATTTCTCGAATTATCTTTATGAAGGCTCAAGTCTTTTTTAGACTGATCTTTGGACATATAGCAGACATCTTCCCCCGATGCCCATGATGAGGTCATTTACTGGAGGGCACAGAATTCCCAATACGTACTAGCTGTCAAAAGAGATTACGTGTCAAACATATACTTTTTAGAGTGTACAAACTTAGAGTGCAAAAGAAGTATTACCAAACAAGTAGTTTGAAAAAACTATTTATGGAAACGAGACCAAGCAGGATACTCAAATTCTTAAAAGAAATCAGAATGTACTCGAAAATATGACTGGTTGAATACTATCTCACACACATGTAAATATATGTATTTCTATCAACTTGCTATATATTCCAAAACTTGATTCTTCTGAATGTGTGTTTGCAAATCTTGTATACGTAATACATATACATATAATGTATGTAGGCTGGATTTGGCTTCAGATAACCCATGGTGGTTTGTATGCCATAAAATCTAAACAGCCAAATTAAATATATACATTTTTATAAAATATTTTATTAATTTAAAATGTGTGAAATAGATCAATTTGTTAAATGTATGAATTTGTCTAAATATATAAGTCTGTTAAATATATTAATTTGTTAAATATACAAACCTCTTGAAATTGTTCTTAACTTTTTTTGATTTTTAATAATTCAGTTCAGCGTTAAATTATCCAAGATGGGTTGATACGCCGTAAAACAAACAAACAAAACCCATGATGTAGTTTGAATTTTTTTTTTTTTTCACTTTTCTGCTTTGTCAGTGTTCTCTGGGCTTGTTTGTCTTTCTGATGAGTTTTTTTATGAGGAGACTGACAAGGTGTAGGGTTAGGGGTGAAGACTGGTGTGGCTGAAGCAGGAGAGTCTGAAGAAGGAAATGGAAGAGCTTTCTTTTTAATTGTGCTTATTTTTTAAAGAGTTGGGGAGGATTATTAGTCATGTCATTAGAGGGCTTAGGGCTGTTAGTGACAACTGACATGGGTCTTCAGGGGACTGCGACCCCACTGTTTGGCTCTTCCCTCAGCTTCTGTCAACAACATTCCATTCCCGTTCTTCCTTTTCCTTGCTTGCACTTGTGGAAATTGTTGGATTTGATGTGGAATGTAGGACAAGATCCAAATGGGGATCTGATTATCTGTGTCAATAGAAGGCCCATTGCAGGCACCATGGAATGGTGTATCAGTATCAGCCAGTGGGGTATTTTGGCCACAAAAGTCCAAACAGTTAAGAATGGAGATGAAGGCCACACAATCGTGCATGATATCACAGCTCTATTCTCCATTCAAGTTGTTGGAGATGGCACCCAGTACTTGGCCAAACTGACTGAAAAAGGCAGCCTGATTCTCTCCCACTCTTTGAAGAGAGACCTTGGATATTGCCACTGTGATCCTTTGATGACCCCTTTTACTCAGGCTGTAATCCAAGGTCTTTTGTTTCTAGTTTTTGTCTCACAACCTGCAGACAATCTTTGGCTGTTGGCAACAGTAAGTCTTGCATGAAAAAATCTGTTCCTTTAATTAAACTTTGGGATTTGAGCCCTAGGGACATCAGTGATCAGATCAACATGTCTTTCATAAAGTGACAAACTTTGCATGAACACTTGTCCTCCACAAAGACTGACACCATTTTTTTTCAAACCTCTGATTTTTTTTATAAGATGTTCAAAGCTTCTGGCTCTCTCCCAAAATTCTGTGATGTTAATTACACAACTTGGGGAGGAGATTTCCAACATGAGTGTGATTCCATGGTGGTTTTTTTTTTCTTTGGTGCCTTGTTTGTTTTGGCATATTCTTGCTAGTTTCCTTGTCTTCATTAATTTTCACATTTTTATTTTTTTACTTTTTGGGAATTTTGGGTTGGTACCTCTCGTGAGCCCCATACTGTTTTACTTTAGTAGGTGGATCTGACTGACATTTGTCAACCATATTGCTAAGTTTCTCTCTAACCAAATGCCAAGCAGGAAAAATTTCATTGTAAAAAATTAAATTTTAAATAAATTGGATTGGGGTAGGAAAAAAGAGAATGCCAACAAACATTAAAATAAAAAAAATAGCACCTTCTACAGAAAGAAGTTAAATCTAACCAACAGTACAAAAATAAAGATGAAAAAATTAATACAAAATATAAGTATATGCTGCAATAAAGAAAAAATAAACAGACGTAAACTATAAATTAAATGCAAATGAAATAAAAAAAAATAGTAGTGTAAAAGAAAGATGGCGGCCAAAGCTGACAAGAAAACTAAAAATATGAAAAGAAAGCAAAAAAAATCCAATTAAAAAAAATGAAAGAAAAATAAGTAAAAATAAAATTAAGTTATTAAGACAAAATATGAAGTTCTTTGTATACCTTATACAAAAGTTTACAGTTGACATGTAAACTTGTAAAAACTCCACCATCCTGAAAAATGAAGAGTGATTCATGTCAGTAACAAAATTTCCAAAGTCTGGGCTAGTCTGACTGAATCTAAGGAACTTTTCATAAACTCACTGGAGTTTTTTCTTTCTACAGTAGTTTATTTAGCAACGGGAGGTGGGGATTTTACTCCACAATAGTATGAATGAATGTCACCATTTGAATCTCAACTTAACAAACCAGAAAAATGCTCCTACCATCACTTTGCAATGTTTTAAGTAGATGTAAAAAGTTTCTTCCTCATAATGAAATCGAAGCAGAATTATTTATTTTGCATGTAGTCCATAGTCTGTTTTGATAAGCCTGTAGAAGCTGTATGTGTCATGCTTCTCTATAGGTAATTGTTGACCTGAAGATGTTCTCCTACAGTTATTTTCCGTTAGTCAAAAACCTGTCTTGAAAAAAATTTTCATTAATTTATTTATAAGTAAGGGAGTACAAATGAAAAGATTTGAAACTGACAAATTTTTCCATTTCACTGAAACAGCCATTAAACAACTGCATGTTTTTGTTATTCTATGCAATCAAAATGGAATAGTCCATTATTTATAGCCATTTACGTATTGGCAGGGTATATCGGTTGTGTTAACAAATAAGGAAGGAAAATTATAATATGATTTTATATTTCCCCTTCACTTATTAATGATATATAAAGTGTCACACTTCAAGTTCTAAAAGTAATATTTAAAGCTCTAAATATTAATATATTTAGCAATAATTTTTTAAAAACTGTTTTTCTTATGCGAATAATGGCTTCATTCATTATCTTTTACGATTCTCTTTATTTATCAAAAAATATAAGTTGTTTCTCTTTCACGAAAAGTAAATACATTTTCTTGTCTTCATCATCAATTTTTTTGGCCACTTTTAATATTTTCATAATTCTTCATTTATCACTGGCCAAATTTTCATTAAAATCTTTTCTTTTTTAAATCATTAAATTTGTTTTGTCTATTCACTATCTTAGCCAAGTCATATGCAGTGTCAGAGAAAAGTGTATGGCTGAGTGATTCAGTTCTTTGAGAGTTGGATATTTGACCAGTTTTGAATTATTATAAATAAAAGGCAGAAAGAATGACCAAAATCTGGAATTAGATTCATCAAATGCCAAATTTGTTTTAGATTGATAAATCAAATATTGACTAGTAAGAATTATAGTCAAACTTTGTCAAAGGTAGAAATCTTTGCATTGAAAGTTTTGAACAATGAAAAAATGTTTGAATCAGGAGGAGTTTGCACATTTGTTACAATAACAATCATAAATATGAACGTTTTTAAGAAGTAAGGGGGTACAAATGAAAAGATTTGAAATTGATAACTTTTTTCCATTTCACTGAAACAGGAATTGAATGATTCTATCTTCCTTTTATTTTCATTTTCACACTGAAACTGAGTAGTGTCTGTGACATGTCAGTTTCATATTTGCACAGATAGTCCATTATTTGAGGTATTGGCAGGGTGTAACAGTTGTGCAAATTAACTTAGGAAGGGAGAGACAAGCAAAGTTATAATAGATAATTGTTATTGACTTTTGTACATTTGTCTTAATTTTTTATAAGTTATTTTAGAAGCATTTTTAATATTTAAGTTTGATGATGTGTCTGTTTCATATCAGCTTTAATTTTATATCTAAACTTATTTATAAATGGAACTTTGTGTGTGTGCATCCATTACCAATAGACTCCGAACAGGCTGAACCGATTTTCTTGAAAATTTACACAGTTGTACTATAAGCGTCTGCGGGTGTTCTTAGCTAGGTTTTGTGTCGAGGTACCCCGATAAATATCGATAATCGAAAAAATTGGGTTATAGAAGGAGTGGTCTGATTTTAATCAAATTTGATACTCATAGACAAAGACATAAGAAACGATATTCAGAAGTTTCAAAGTTGTAGTTCTTACAATAGTGCAGAAAATCGATTATATATATATATATATATATATATATATATATATATAAAAGGCAAGATGTTTGTGTGTTTGTCTGTTTATGTCTGTATGTCCTTTATACAAATCCATAATTTTTATCCGATTCTCACCAAACGTCACACAAATATTCTTTACACTGAGTCTGAGCTCCAGGACTATGGATTAGTTTTAAAGCTTTCATTACACCCGAGCAACGCCAGGCTATACTGCTAGTATATATATATAGAACTATAAAGAAACTAGACAACTGAAAAACGTTTTAATAACAATGAGATTTGCCTACGTGTGTTGGAATCAGGTTCTGATCTGAAAACACTAACCTTAACACACAAACCTATCAATAAAAGCTAAAAAGCTTTTCCATTTTGTCTCCTTTCCCCATTTTGTTCAAATTCTATGCCTTACTAATACACATAGAACTACTAATACACACTAATATACTATCATATTAATACACATAGAACTACTAATACACACTAATATACTATCATATTAATACACATAGAACTACTAATACACACTAATATACTATCATATTAATACACATAGAGCTACAAAGGAAGCTGTTGTTTGCAATTATTTTCAAGCGGGTTCTTTTAGATAATAATAACCAGCTGAAAACATTAAATAAAAAAAATGATAATTTATGATTTCTTTCTTTTAATCTTTTCACCCCAAGTAAGGCAACAAAAACACTCAAGTGCAATCGGGTTACTAAAAAAAAGAGTAACGATATTGAGAAAAACTTCTGAAGAGGATAAAAGAACGGCTTCAAGAAAACAAGATGATGATTTGTTTACATTTTGAAGATCATAGTTTACATGAAAATGAGAATTGCAAGAAAAAAAAGTTAGTTCAGATCTTATGGTTACATCTAGCAATTTCAAAAGTGCTATCATAAAACCTAACTGCTAATCAAGTACTGCACTTAAATTTGTGATTATATAATAAGCCGTTTCTTTTGTGTGTGTGTTTTTTCCTTTAGTGATTCATTGGCAATTGTTGAGCTTTAAGCAAGTCTATTTTTGTTTCATTTGCTATGTACGGTAACAACCTCCTGTGCAGTTACCATAATGTGATGGTAACTAAGGCCTTTTATCAACTGCAAATAGTGAATTTGATCCTTACTTGATACCTCACTATGGTGGTTTCATTCCTGACTAAAAATTAGATGTGGATTCAATTTTCACTTTTGGTCAGATATTAGATTAAGTGGCTGCTGATGTTTCTTTTCTGCCATGTGTGGTGATGGCTCTCCACATCTCGAAATAATGTATTGAGTAAATAATTGAATAATATCAGCTAATATTGGAGTTCCGAAAAGGTTGGATTTGTAACCTTGTTCTTAAGATTCACTATTAACTACTCACCAAAAAAAAAAAAGAAAAAAAAAGAAATTCAGGTTAAGGGTCAGCCATCTATTCTGTATAGAAAAAAACTGATTTGATAAGCTCATTGATTCAATATTTTTAGCATTTAATGAAATTATCTTTTCCATAAATGGAAACTATTTGATCACAAGATTCAATTCATGCTCTGATTAATCACCATTTACCCACACAAGAGAAATTTTATATATTAATTATTGTTAAATTTAAGCAAATCAGTTATTTAGACTGAAAACACTTTCCCACCCAACTATTTATTGACTCAAGTTCTGATAGGAATTTTTTTTTTGTTCTACATATTTTGTGAATTCGTATCTTCATAAGTATTGCCTCAAGTCTGACAAAAATGAAATCTGTTTTTTATTCCACATTTGCTTTGAATTCGTATCTTCATAAGTATTGCCTCAAGTCTGACAAAAATGAAATCTGTTTTTTATTCTACATTTGCTTTGAATTCGTATCTTCATAAGTATTGCCTCAAGTCTGACAAAAATGAAATCTGTTTTTTATTCTACATTTGCTTTGAATTCGTATCTTCATAAGTATTGCCTCAAGTCTGACAAAAATGAAATCTGTTTTTTATTCCACATTTGCTTTGAATTCGTATCTTCATAAGTATTGCCTCAAGTCTGACAAAAATGAAATCTGTTTTTTATTCCACATTTGCTTTGAATTCGTATCTTCATAAGTATTGCCTCAAGTCTGATAAAAATGAAATCTTTTTGTTATTCTGCATCATCTTTGAATTCATATCTTCATAAGTATTGTTTGTATTATATTGTTTAATGTATACTTCCTTTGCCTTACAGCTTAGTGCTTGCTCCCTACTCTACATTAAGGAATCCAATTCTCATTTCTTGATACATACCCTTTCTTCCTAATCCTTTTATCTGTATCTTCGTTCGTGTGTCAAATTCATCTTTACGTTGACTCTCTACTACATCTGTGTCTGTCTTGTTTTCTTATGATTTAATCAAATCATGCTGCAGACATGCTATCATGGCCATATTTCAACAGGTGAGAAGATATCTGTTCAAGATGGTCTCATATTTAAAGCCAACCATATACTCGTCCTTCTCAGTTTGCAGAGTAAAATTATATGTGCACTTCACTCGTTGTACACAGGCATTGATGGATGTCTATGGCAAGCCAGAAAATATGTTGTCTGGTTAGGCGTGACATTGGACATACAAGAGTACATCTCTGCATATGAAACTTACTTCAAGTTCAGAATAACCTGACACTGATGTCACATGCTATACCTGATCATCTGTGACTGAAGGCTGGTGTTAACCTATTTGAGTTTGAGAGCATAGAGTGCCTCATAACTGTTGATTATTTTTCGAACTTCTGAGAAATAGATCTACTTACAGACACTATTACATTAACTGTCATCCAAAGCTGAAAGCACACTTTGTAAGATTTGGGAATCCATGTAAATTGATTTCTGATGCAAACCCCAGTTCATGTCTTCATCATTCAAGAACTTCTTGGAAAAATGAGATTTTGAACATCTCATGGTGCGTTCTGAAAATCAACAGGCAAATGGCAAAGTGAAACTGTAGTTAAGACTGCAAAATAGCTCATGCAAAAAAAAAAAAACAAAAAGATACCTACATGGACCAATTTCTGGCACTGCTTGAAGTTAGAAACACTCCAAACCAAGGAATGGAAACCAGCCCTTCTCGGCATTTTTATCGCCGCACCTGTACACTTGTCCCAATGTGGATCAATTTACTAAAGTTTAAAATAGTGAGCTTTGAACCACTTGACAAGACTCTACTAGAACACACACTGAAGGTTCAGGCTAAATATTATGACTGTCACCCACATGAGTGAAGGTGATTTACAAATACATCCATATAAGAAAGGTGATCGAGTGTGGGAGAAGTCCTCAAATCTACAACTGGATGAGTGTTTATACAAAATCTGAATATCAATTTGAACCTATTGACAAAAGAGAAATCACCAACACAGATCATCTGAACACCTTAGAAATTTTCAACCACCACCAATCTCTAGAGATAACCTTACCATGCCTTATGGTCAACCACCACCAATATCTAGAGATACCCTATCCCTGCCACATGACACGGTGAAAACATTAAGAGATCTTCCACTCCTAATCATACTCTTACCAGCCCTAGCTTTTGTGAGAAAGAAGAAGTACTAACACAACAAAACTAGAAAAATGTGAATCTCCTGCTGAGATTCATACACAAACTGGACAAAAAACTCACAGCATATATGAAAGACAATGTAAAACGAGTCAAGGACAGTGAGTGAGACTGTTTTTTTTTTGTTTTTTTTAAAATCATATCACCCCGAGCAAGGCGGTAATGCCACTGAAGCGCAGGGAGTTATGTAGGAGTGAAAAGAATGGAAAAGAGAAAGCCAGAAACCACATCCTAAACAGGGAACAAGGGATGAGCCTCTTCACCTGTTCAATAGACGTGGGTGGAGTGTGAACCGGGCGTTGTCTCTATTTACAAAAGTGGGATATTACATTATTGTTTAATATGTACTCCTTTAGCCTGACAGCTTAAATGTATGTTCCTTACTCATTATTACTCCTTGATACATCCTTTTATTTATTAATCTATTTTTATCTCTTCCTTCTTGTATCTTAAAAAGGCCAGTTCATGTTTGTGTCAGCTCTCTCCTAAACTTGAGTCTGTCTAGTTTTCCATGGCTTAATATAAGGGTCAAGCATCACCAAGATGAAATCTTCTCATTATTCTGCAAATTGCTTACTAGCAGGATAGCCCGGCGTTGCTCGGGTGTAATGAAAGCTTTAAAACTAATCCATGGTCCTGGAGCTCAGACTCTTTGGATGTTGGCACGAAAGACTAAAAAGTAGTAGTTGTTTCCAGTTAAAGCGAAACCGTAGATTGAAAGAAAAATGAATGGATGTAAGTCAAATTTTGATTTCCTGGTATTGATATCAAATAAGTTTTTTTTTCATCGTAAACTGAATTTTGAAGGCTAAATAAGTCCTCTGAGTAAATGGTATCATGGCTGAGACTAAGAACTACAATTATACCTACTTAGAGCCAAACCCGAAGCAAAAACTAAAATAAAAGAGCTGAAAAAAATACAGACATACAGGCAGATAAACAGACACACAAACATCTTGCCTTTTATATATATATATATATATATATATATATATATATATATATATTATCATCAATTTTCTCCACTATTGTAAGAACTGCAACCTTGAAAGTTCCGAATATCGTTTCTTATGTCTTTGTCGATGAGTGTATCAAATCCGATTAAAATCGGACCACTCCTTCTATAACCCGATTTTTTCGATTATCGATTTTCAATATTTATTGGGGGTACCTCAACACAAAACCTAGCTAAGAACACTTGCAGACGCAACTGTGTAAATTTTCAAGAAAATTGGTTCAGCCGTTTCGGAGTCTATAGGTAACGGACACACACACAGACACACACACAAAGTTCCATTTATAAATAAGTTGAGATCTAGATTTCTTCAGTTCATTTTGTTTTTTCAAACTAATGTCTTCATTTTCCTTGTTTTGTTTCGTAAGTGCATTCTAGAATTTTATTTAACTTTTATCAAGTGTATCAGCTGCATTTGTTAGTAGCTTTATATATGATAAAATCTAAAGAATAATCTGCAATTTTATTGTTCTTAATCTGGTATCTCAGCTTAAGACACTTTCCCATGGCCATAATGTAGCTTCACTGTACCTTTTCTATCATAATTTCATGTTAATTGTTCTGATGAACTTTCCTCTATGGTACCTAGAATTTATGAATTTAAGTGTAGTACTAGATTGGCTGCTTGGTCTCATCATTTTACAGTTGAAATGGCTAAATATAACCATGAGTTCTATGCTAACAGTTTCTTCTGTTGCACTTCTCACTTGTTGAGTTTTTTCAACTTCTTGCTTCCAAGTCAACTTTAATCTTAAAAAATATAAATGCAATATCAATTGTTATTGTCTATCTTAATTCTTGTTCTTTTGTTGCTTGCTCTCATTAATAGTGTTTTGTTTTTCTCCTATTGTTTAACACTCAGTAACCTCCTTACATCTTAGAGACTTCATTGCCTTGCTTGGCATGAAATGATTAAAAAAACAAAAGAAAAACGAAAAAGCTTATTTACTTTTGTTTTTTCCAGATCTGATTTCTGAATTACAACTTTGTTACATTTAATAGAAAATTTAAATTAAATCATAAGTGTTTTGATTTTATAACATTCAACACATTGTTAAATATTCAGAGACAGAATGACACCATTTTTTCTTTTTTTTTTAATAAACATTTGTGCAAATAAAAAACTTCAAATCTTAAAAACTTCAGTGGTGAAATAGAAATAGCATCAAAAATTAAAATTCTGTTTGAAAAACAATCTGGAATATTGTAAAATTGCTACTGGAAAGTCGATGTATAATGAGAAAAAATAGAAATTATAAATTAAAATAATGATCAGCAGAGCAAGAAACAAGGTTAATAAATTGTGTTCTGTTTTTGGAGCATGCACAGACATATTTTCATTTCTGCATCAAATTTAATGAAACTCTTTCTTTTTATTAATTATGAATTAAACAAATGACAATTATATACCAAAATAAGGAATGAGATAAATTTTTATTCTAACAAGTCTTAGGATCAAGTTATCATTTGTGTTTCTTAAATGGGGTTGGTGAATGAAAATATCTGAGTAAAGGAAATAAAGGAAGGGGAATTGCAACAGTTGGTGATGGAAAAAGACAAAGATTCTTATGTGAGTAACAACTTGAGAGAATAAAGCTGCTTTCTCACCCTTCTGGCAAAAAAAAATAAATTAAAAAAATGATTATAAAAGATTTTATTGAAGAAATGTTTAGACTGGGGAGGAAGAATGAGAAAAAAATAAAATAAAAGTGTGGTAAAGGTTTGAGTGAAAATGAGAATCTGAAATTGAAAGAAGATATAAAAATAAAAAGAATGAGTTTTGAAAACATGAGAGAAAGAGCAAAATGAAAATGGATTTAAATGGTAAGAAGAATGAAAATATGGAAGGAAAAGAAAGAATTTTGAATGCTGAAAAGGACAAGAAGAAACATGAATGCAATAAAAATGATGATTATAGTAGATTTTCACATTATTTTGAAATGTAAACCCCCCAGGGCTGGCAGGGGTGCATAGAAAAGCTAGAATCAGCAGAGGATCCTCTGCAAAATGAGAGTTAGTGGGTAAGGAGGAAGAGTCTACCTTCTGATTTGTAGTTAGAAGATAAAACTTCTTGCAAATTAAATAGCCATTAAGAAAATCATTCTTACTCTAGGGAATGAGTTTTGAGCTTTCCTTTTTAGATTTCAAAATCTAAAAAGAAGCAAAAATGTTACAGAGTTCATTCCATTTCTTCATAGAGAAGCAGCAAAATAAATTAACCAGGGGCCAAAAAAAAAAAAAGAAATCAAATTGCAAATAAACAAACTTAGAAGCTTGGAAAAAAAAAAACAAAAAAACAATGTCAAACTATTAAAGTTTAATGCTTCTGTGTTGATTAAGAGTTTGAGTTTTACTTAATGGCATATCAAAACCTCTGTGGGTTATTTAATGCCAAAAAGGTGGGCTTTTAAGGCATTTTTTTAATGTTCAGTTATAGTAAGAAGGTTGATTTAGTCAGATTTTGATGAATTTTTATTTTATTTTAGAAAGTGAAAATGTCTTCTAATCTTGAATTCAAAAATGTATTGCTGGTAATAATTTTTTTTCCTTCAAAAATGTGTTATGGTAATAATTTTTTCTTCAAAAATGAATTGTTGGTAATATTTTTCATTCAAAAATGCACATTTTTCTATAAAAGTCTATTTTTATACTTTGATAGTGTTTTGACCCCAGTTTAGGGGGTCAACTATTTGCCCATAGCTGGGACCCTAACAGGTGCTATCACTCTGGTCAAGGTGGACCTGGAAACAACAGCAATAAAGAGGTGGTTCCATGCTCTGCACAACCTCCCAACCGGAGGCCTTGCTGCCGGATGCAGTTTACAGTCATACCCAGGACCACTGTGTCGATAAAACTGACGCTCCAAAGTCAGTTAACTGACTTGAGTCTGATGATAGATTTTTGGTACCCTGATAGTGGAAAATATCTCTCATATTTTAATTATTTAAATGGTGTTAACTTAATATTGAATAACCAATTTTGCAAGGTATATTGATTGCCAACCAAGTCTACAGAAACCAATCTGTCATTCTATTTAGCCCATAGCCAGAGAGAGAAGAGATGGATTAATACCTTTCCCAAGAGTATTTGTGTGTAAGTGAATGCAGCAAATTTAACTGGAATTTGAACTCAACTCTCCAATTTCTTGTTCCAAGTTGATATCCATTGCACCACCCACACACATCCTAGCTGACACACACATCTTAAGATTTTAAAATGTTTTTTGCGAGTTTGTCTCTAACAGGTTTCATACTTTAAGATTGTCATGGGTATGAACAAAGAGTGAGAGGTGTATAGACAGATGGGAATAGGCTGAGCTTAGCAGGGACCTTTTTGTTGTTTTTACAATAATGTTCACCCTGTACAAGGGGCAAAAGTCATCTGGGGTAGAGGGTTACAGCATAAGAGGTAAGGGACACAGTTTATGAGGACATGGGAGGAAGATAATGGTTAACTCTAGGTGTGAACAGATTAAGATTGTAGAGATCAAGGAAGCATCCTCTTGGGAGTCAGTTCCACATTTAGTGGTTTGTGGGAAGAAACTGTTCAAGTGAAACTTACATCTACCCAATTGAATAAGAAGGGAGTGATCGGGGGAGGGGTGCTACAAGAGATGTGGCATAGCAGATCTTAGCCTTGATGGTTACAACTGATGGATTATTGTTCATGGGAATAAAGAGAGGATGTTTATATGTTAGATTCATGTTGTGGTGCAATGCATATTGGATTCGTCAGATTTGTTGCGTTCACTTACGCACAAATACCCTTGGGAAAAGTATGAATTCCTTGTTTCTCGCTTCACTTATGTGTTGGATAGCAAGACAGATTGGGTTCAATGACCTTGGTTGGCAACCAGTCAACCACTGAAAGAAATAGTAACCTACTGCAAGAAAATTGGCAGACCTGAAGGAGACTACCACCACCTTTAAATTTGTTGTTTTTCATTTCCTTTTTACTTTTTTCAATGCAATCTTATCAATTACACCTAAACTTTCTAATTGACAAAAAAAAAAGATTTGGAAAAATTTCAATATTTCAACAATTTTAAGGGGTCTCAGTTTTTCATACAGCATTATAGTAAATCGATCCTCCATTTTGGAACCACTCTCTGGTACAACATTACCACCACCTGTAAATATGTTGATTATCAATTTTTTCACTTTTTTTCAGTGCAATCTTATTGATTAAACCCTAAGCTTTCCGAATGGTAAAAAAAATATGTAAAAATTTCAACATTTAAACAATTTTTGGTGGTGGTGGGGCTCAGTTTTTCATACAACCTTATAGTAAATTAATCCTGTGCAATTAACTTTTTTGCTTGGGCATATTCAACAACTGAATTCTTTGTGAAATTTTTGAATAAAGCCATTCTTGGAGTTTCCGAGGAAGATGTCATAAGAACTAAAGAAAACTTGAAAAAAACAAGAGCAACAACTGGTTCCAAAATGGGGGATCGATTTACTATAACATTGTATGAGAAAGTGAGCCCCCCTCCTAAAATTGTTTAACTATTTAAATTTTTCAAATTTCTTTTGATAATCGGAAACTTTATATAATAATCAATAAGACTGCGCTGAAAAAAAAAATGAAAGACAACAAATTTAAAGGTGGTGGTCGTCTCCTTCAGGTTTGCCAGAAAATCTTCTGCCTCATCAGTCATGTCTGGAAAGAGACACGATCGCCTAAGTATGTATCATTTAACTGACTGATATGTTAGATGGGTGTTCTTGGCATCTTCGATTGTTAGTTTTACTTGCATAAATGCATTTACCATGTCAGAAAAAATCCTGGTAATCTTTTGAGAAAATGGTGTCTGCCATAAGATTTCAAATTGAAGACACTGGTTAAGCATCTGCTCTGCTTTCAAATTCAAAATATTCGTCAAGTCTGCCATAGGCTTTGCTACTGATAAAAGACATGAACTATTTCTTTTTATGGGCCGGGAAGACTGCTCCAGATGTCTCTAAACTGCTATTGTCTTGAAGAACCATTTTCTTGCCTCCTGTCAGCATGGAGGAGGCTAACCTCCAACTGTTGCTTTCTTGGTCTTTTTCATTGATATGAAATGCAACTGATTATATTGAATCAGTTGCTAAGTCTACTGCAAGGAAAGTCAGTTCATTGTCATACCAGACAATTTTTCTTGTCAGAATCTATTTTACACTTTTAAAGTCTACCATTTATCCTTGGCTTTAAATATTGCTGCTACATTTGGTCTGGTGATTCTGTTTTATATCGAAAGAAAATCTTGAAAATATCCAAAGGAGAATCAGAAATTTTATCAGTCCTGCCCGACACTGTAATATAGCTTTTCTTTGCTCCTTCTATGAATATTTTCATGGTAATTGTTCTGATGAGCTTTCCTTGTTGGTACCTTGATTCCACAAATTCAACTGCAGTACTAGATTGGCAGTTAGGTCTCATAATTTTACTGTTGAAATTGCTAGTTGTAACCATAAGTTCTACACTAACAGTTTCTTCTGTCACATTGCTGGCTTGTAGAACTCTCTTTTGGTTTCCTGTTTTCCTGTCAACTTCCATATGCCATGTCCCTTCAGTACATCAGCAATCATGGCCCTCTACATCTCCCTATCCCTGGTTGCTCTTAGTAGACTTTCTCCTGTCACTCCTCCCAAACCCCACTCTAATGTCCACTTGCTCAGGTCTATCAAGTAAGTTACCCACTGCTATTCCCTGTCTCTTTTCCTCCATCTGATTAAGGAGTATCAGATTCTCTAAGCCTTTCTTTCTCATTACATGTTCCAGGAACTTTAGCTGTCTTTTCCTGATGCTCAGTGTTAATTTCCTTTTCATTTTCATCCTTTCCAAAACCTTACATGCTCGATCCATGATATTCGCAGCATTCTTCTGTAGAACCACATTTCAGTTGCTTCAAGTCTTTCCTTCATCTTTGATGAGATTGTCCAGCATTCACTGCCATATTGAAGAACTGACAACACATAGCAATCCTGTACTCTCTTCTTTGTTTCTAGCAAAATTGTCCTCTCTCTTAATACTCTACTCAGCTTCTAGAATGCATCATTTGTCATACCAATTCACCTTTGGTGTTGCACTTTTCATGTGTTAGAACACTTTGCAGGTATTTAAATTTTTGTACCTGCTTGATTTTAGCATCCCCCACCTGTAATTGGAATTTTGGGCTCTTCTGTTTGCTAATGACCATACATTTGGTTTTCTTGTTTATTTGTAGTCTTTCCTTTCAGCTTTCTTCATCGACCCTTTTAGGAGCTCTTGTCGTTTCTTTTCCGTGTCTGCCAATGGCACTGTATCATCTGTGTATCTTATGTCGTTCAGATTGTTGCCACTGATGCCAAATCCTGGCATAACTTCTAGGGTCCTCATGATAGTTTTACTGTACAAGTTGAATAGATTCAGTGAAAAGACACATCCTTGTCCTACACGCCTTTAAATATCTACTGAATTCATTTCCTGTCCATATGCAAGCAGTTTCATGCCAGTAGAGGTTCTTGATTACTCTCTCTTTCCCAAATATGTCAAGGTTGTTGAGCACTTCTATCAATTTTTTGTGATGTACTTTGTCGAATGCCTTTGCATAGTCTAAAAAAACATAGGTACACATGACTTTTTCATTTGTATTGCCCTTTCTGATAACATCCTAAGCATAAATATTGCATTCCTTGTCTAGTGTCCTTGATGAAATTGCACTGTTCTTGTCGTATCTCTAGCCTGATTCTGCTTCATGCTCTACTCATTAGAATTTGGATGATGAGTTTTGCAACTACAATCTTCAAAATGTTAAATTCAATGTCAATCATCTTCTGCACCCTTTAATCCTGTTCTTTTATTGTAAATATTACTTTCCTCATTGGTACCACGACATCACAAATTTAAGCACAGTACTAGATTGGCAGCTAGGTCTCATAAATTTACTGTTGAAATTGCTAGTTGTAATAATAATTTCTACATTAATAGTTTCTTCTCCCACACTTCTTGCTTGTGGGACTCTTTTGGCTTCCTGTTTTCCTGCTAATCATGACCTTACAAAATTGACAACACGTGCTCACTGTTTTACTGTTGAACTATCAAGTATCTGCAACAGAGAGTGAATTGCTGCCCTAGCACAAGTTTTCTTGGAAAACAAAAATAGATGGTGCTATATATATAAGTGCTCAATGTCAGGTGTAGAGCTTATGTAAATATAAAGTGAACATTGAAGTCAACATCCAGTGGCAACTATTTTATCCTTAAAAGTAATCTTCAGGTGACATGCATTTTGTTTAGCTCAACCATCCATATATACAAGTCAGTGATGCATTGTGGGTAGTCTGTTGTATTGTTCTAACATTCATTTTTGTGGGTGGCAACAGGTAAGTTTTGAATTATTTGAATATCAAAATCCAAGAGTGATACAAAAGTACAGAGCAGCAAATATTGGGAAAGGTAAACCTGCAAGGAATATTTGGAAAAAATAGAAAACATACAGAGGGATAAACTCTGTCTGCTCATGTTTCCCTCCTTGTCTGCCTCCCTGTTTCCCTCCTTGTCTGTTTCCCTCTTTGTCAGTCTCCCTGTGTCTCGCTCCCTGCCTGTCTCCTTGCCTGTCTATGTCAGTCTCCCTCTCTGTCTCCCCTCTGTCTGTCTCCCTGTCTTGTCTCTGTCTCCCTGTCTCCCTGCCTTGTCTCTGTCTCCCTGTCTTGTCTCCCTCTCTGTGTTTTGTGTCTGTCTCCATCTCCCTGTCTCATTTCTATCCCCGTCTCCATCTCCCTGTCTCATTTCTATCTCTGTCTCCATCCCCCTGTCTCATTTCTATCTCGTCTCCATCCCCTCCCTGTCTCATTTCTATCTCGTCTCCATCCCCCTGTCTCATTTCTATCTCTGTCTCCATCCCCCGTCTCATTTCTATCTCGTCTCCATCCCCCCGTCTCATTTCTATCTCTGTCTCCATCCCCCTGTCTCATTTCTATCTCGGTCTCCATCCCCCTGTCTCATTCTCTATCTCTGTCTCCACCTCCCAGTCTCATTTCTATCTCGTCTCCACCCCCTCCCCAGTCTCATTTCTATCTCTGCCTCCACCTCCCAGTCTCATTTCTATCTCGCTCTACCTCCCAGTCTCATTTCTATCTCGCCTCCACCTCCCAGTCTCATTTCTATCTCTGCCTCCACCTCCCAGTCTCATTTCTATCTCGCCTCCACCCTCCCAGTCTCATTTCTATCTCGCCTCCACCTCCCAGCTTCCTCTATCTCTGCCTCCACCTCCCAGTCTCATTTCTATCTCGCCTCCACCTCCCAGTCTCATTTCTGTCTGCCTCCACCTCTCCCAGTCTCATTTCTATCTCTGCCTCCACCTCCCAGTCTCATTTCATCTCTGCCTCCACCTCCCAGCCTACTTATCTCTGCCTCCACCTCCCAGTCTCATTTCTATCTCGCCTCCACCTCCCAGTCTCAGCTCTATCTCGTCTCCACCTCCCAGTCTCACTTTCTATCTCGTCTCCACCTCCCAGTCTCACTTCTATCTCTGTCTCCACCTCCCAGTCTCATTTCTATCTCGTCTCCACCTCCCTGTCTCACTTCTATCTCTGTCTCCACCTCCCTGTCTCATTTCTATCTCTGTCTCCACCTCCCTGTCTCATTTCTATCTCTGTCTCCACCTCCCTGTCTCATTTCTATCTCTGTCTCCACCTCCCTGTCTCATTTCCTATCTCTGTCTCCACCTCCCTGTCTCATTTCTATCTCGTCTCCACCTCCCTGTCTCATTTCTATCTCTGTCTCCACCTCCCTGTCTCATTTCTATCTCGTCTCCACCTCCCTGTCTCATTTCTATCTCTGTCTCCACCTCCCCGTTCTATTTCTATCTCTGTCTCCACCTCCCTGTCTCATTTCTATCTCGTCTCCACCTCCCCGTCTCATTTCTATCTCGTCTCCACCTCCCTGTCTCATTTCTATCTCTGTCTCCACCTCCCTGTCTCATTTCTATCTCTGTCTCCACCTCCCTGTCTCATTTCTATCTCTGTCTCCACCTCCCTGTCTCATTTCTATCTCGTCTCCGTCCCCCCTGTCTCATTTCTATCTCTGTCTCTCCGTCCCCCTGTCTCATTTCTATCTCGTCTCCGTCTCTCTGTCTCATTTCTATCTTCTGTCTCCGTCCCCCTGTCTCATTTCTATCTCGTCTCCGTCCCTCTCTGTCTCATTTCTATCTCTGTCTCCGTCCCTGTCTCTCTCTCGATCTCTGTCTCCGTCCTCTGTCTCTGTTTCTCGGTCTCTGTCTCCGTCCCCGTCTCATTTCTATCTGTCTCCGTCCCCCCGTCTCATTTCTATCTCTGTCTCCGTCCCCCCGTCTCATTTCTATCTCGTCTCCGTCCCCTGTCTCATTTCTATCTCGTCTCCGTCCCCCTGTCTCATTTCTATCTCTGTCTCCGTCCTTCTGTCTCATTTCTATCTCTGTCTCCGTCCCCCTGTCTCATTTCTATCTCTGTCTCCGTCCCCCTGTCTCATTTCTATCTCTGTCTCCGTCCCTCTGTCTCATTTCTATCTGTCTCTGTCCCCCTGTCTCATTTCTATCTCGTCTCCGTCCCCCTGTCTCATTTCTATCTCCGTCTCCGTCCTTCTCTGTCTCATTTCTATCTCTGTCTCCGTCCCCCTGTCTCATTTCTATCTCGTCTCCGTCCCCCTGTCTCACTTTGTCCGTCTCCGTCCCCCTGTCTCATTTCTATCTCGTCTCCGTCCCCCCTGTCTCATTTCTATCTCGTCTCCGTCCCTCTGTCTATTTCTCTATCTCTGTCTCCGTCCCCCTGTCTCATTTCTATCTCTGTCTCTGTCCCCCTGTCTCATTTCTATCTCTGTCTCCGTCCCCCTGTCTCATTCTCTATCTGTCTCCGTCCCCCTGTCTCTCTATTTCTATCTCTGTCTCCGTCCCCCTGTCTCATTTCTATCTCTGTCTCCGTCCCCCCGTCTCATTTCTATCTCGTTCTGGGTCCCCCCCGTTCTGTCTCTATCTCGTCTCCGTCCCCCTGTCTCACTCTCTATCTCTGTCTCCTGTCCCTCTGTCTTACTCTCCTTTATCTCTGTCTCCGTCCCCCTGTCTCATTTCTATCTCTGTCTCCGTCCCCCCGTCTCATTTCTATCTCGGTCTCCGTCCCCTGTCTCCGTCTCTATCTCTGTCTCCGTCCCCCCGTCTCATTTCTATCTCGTCTCCGTCCCCCCCGTCCCCCCCCTTTCTATCTCGTCTCCGTCCCCCTGTCTCATTTCTATCTGTCTCCGTCCCCTGTCTCTCGCTCTCTCTATCTCTGTCTCCGTCCCCCTGTCTCTCCCCTTTATCTCTGCCTGTCCCCCTGTCTCATTTCTATCTCACACTCGTCCCCCTGTCTCATTTCTATCTCTGTCTCCGTCCCCCTGTCTCATTTCTCTCTATCTCTGTCTCCGTCCCCCTGTCTCATTTCTATCTCGTTCCGTCCCCCTGTCTCATTTCTATCTCGTCTCCGTCCCCCCGTCTCATTTCTATCTCGTCTCCGTCCCCCCGTCTCATTTCTATCTCGGTCTCCGTCCCCCTGTCTCATTTCTATCTCGTCTCCGTCCCCCTGTCTCATTTCTATCTCTGTCTCCGTCCCCCTGTCTCTCTCTATCCTGTCTCCGTCCCCCTGTCTCATTTCTATCTCGTCTCCGTCCCCTGTCTCACTTTGTCTGTCTCCGTCCCCCCTGTCTCATTTCTATCTCTGTCTCCGTCCCCCTGTCTCTCTCTCTATCTCTTTCGTCTCCGTCCCCCTGTCTCATTTCTATTCCCCGTCTCCGTCCCCCTGTCTCATTTCTATCTCGTCTCCGTCCCCCTGTCTCATTTCTATCTCTGTCTCCGTCCCCCCGTCTCATTTCTATCTCGTCTCCGTCCCCGTCTCATTTCTCTCTATCTCGTCTCCGTCCCCCTGTCTCATTTCTATCTCGTCTCCGTCCCCCTGTCTCATTTCTATCTGTCTGTCCCCCTGTCTCATTTCTATCTCGTCTCCGTCCCCCTGTCTCATTTCTATCTCTGGGTCTCCGTCCCCCTGTCTCATTTCTATCTCTGTCTCCGTCCCCCCGTCTCATTTCTATCTCGTCTCCGTCCCCCCGTCTCACTTATCTCTGTCTCCGTCCCCCTGTCTCATTTCTATCTCGTCTCCGTCCCCTGTCTCATTTCTATCTCTGTCTCCGTCCCCCTGTCTCATTTCTATCTGTCTCTGTCCCCCTGTCTCATTTCTATCTCGTCTCCGTCCCCCTGTCTCATTTCTATCTCTGTCTCCGTCCCCCTGTCTCATTTCTATCTCTGTCCCCCTGTCTCATTTCTATCTCTGTCTCCCTGTCTCATTTCTATCTCTGTCTCCCTGTCTCCATTTCTATCCCGTCTCTGTCTCATTTCTATCTGTCTCCCTGTCTCATTTCTATCTCTGTCTCCGTCTCATTTCTATCTCTGTCTCCGTCTCCCTGTCTCATTTCTATCTCGTCTCCGTCTCCCTGTCTCATTTCTGTCTCTGTATCTGTCTCTCTCTGTCTCTGTATCTGTCTTCCGGTCTCTGTGACTGTCTGCTCATGTGCATTTGTTCATGTCTGTCTATTGGCCATTTCTTTTCATGTCTTCTTCTGTCCACATATTTTTATTTGGCAATCTTGTCTCCATATGTATCTGTCATTTTTTATACACATTTTAAAATGCTGTCTTCTGTAGTGAAAGATATTAGAATTCTTTTTTTTCTTCTTTTATGTGCCATATCCCTTCAGAGCATAGGCAATCAGAGCCCTTTACATATTCTTGTCCCTTGTAGCTCTGAATATATTCTGTCTAGTTATTTCTCCCAAACCATTCATTGACTTAAAATTTTCTATTCTCTCAATATTCTGCTTAGGTTTTGGAATGTGTCATTGGCCAGGTCAGGATGCCTTCAGATCTCAGTGTTGCACTTTCCATCCTCTGTTAAAACACTTTCCAAGCATTTAAATTTCTATTCCTGCTTGATTTTAGTATCCCTAACCTGTATTGGCATTTTGGACTATCTTTTTGCTAATGACCATGCATTTAGTCATCTTGTAGTTTATATGTAGTCCTTCCTACTTGCTTTATTTTACTGCATTCTGTTGGAGATCTTGTAGTTTACTTTCCTTGTCTGCTATCAACACTATCATCTGTGTATCTTACATTATTAACATTGTAGCCACCAATAACAAATCCTGGCAGGACTTCTCGTTCTTTAAGAATTGCCTCACTGTATAAGTTGAATAAATCCTTGCTTACACTATTTTTGTATACCTGCTGAATTCATTTCCTATCCATATGCAAAGTGGTTTGTTGCCAGTGTAGATTCTTGATTATTCTAATGGATTTCCCAAATATGTCAAGGTATATTAATACATGTTTGGAGGCATCGATATTTTTTTGTATGTCAGTCAGTTAAGTGCCATACATGAAACATGCTTCGGCGATCATGTCTCGAAAGAGACATAACTGGCTGGGCAGAAGATTATTCCGCAGTAGGTTGCCATTGCTTTCTGCGGTAGACTGGTTGCCAGCCAAGGCTACAAAACCCAATCTGTCCTGTTATTTGACTCATAGCTAGAGGGTGAAGAGATGTATTATTAAGTATTAATTAGTGGGGGATCAGTTTAATATTGTTATGAAGTAATAAACTGAACCCCCATTTTATGACCAATAGAAGTCTTAATCATGTTTCCAACTATTATATTATTCAGTCAGTCAGTCAAGTGCCATACGTGATACACGCTTGGGCGATCATGTCTCGAAAGAGACATGACTGACTGGGCAGAAGGTTATCACGCAGTAGGTTGCCATTGCTTTCTGCGGTAGACTGGTTGCCGACCATGGCTATAGAACCCAATCTGTCCTGTTATTTGACTCATAGCTAGAGGGTGAAGAGATGTATTATTAAGTATTAATTAGTGGGGGATCAGTTTAATATTGTTATGAAGTAATAAACTGATCCCCCATTTTATGACCAATAGAAGTCTTAATCATGTTTCCAACTATTATATTATTCAGTCAGTCAGTTAAGTGCCATACGTGATACACGCTTTGGGCAATCATGTCTCGAAAGAGATATGACTGACTGGGCAGAAGGTTATCACGCAGTAGGTTGCCATTGCTTTCTGTGGTAGACTGGTTGCCAGCCAAGGCTATAGAACCCACTCTATCCTGTTATTTAACCCATAACTGGAAGAGACGGATTAATAGCTTTCCCAAGGGTATTTGCATGTAAGTATCACGTAAGGCACTTAACTGACTGATATTTTCCCACAAAGCTGATCTCAGAAGATTGATAACCGCAGTCGCTAAAACTTTTATCGTAAATCTTGTGTTTTTCGAATATTTTTTATTAGAGAAGTGTATGTTAATGTGGCATTCAACTGATGATAGAATATGTTTGATAACAGATGGTAGATGATTAGAGCTAGGGTTTATATAAATTGGGTTAGCACCACCACATTTGTGGCAGACCCTATTTCTTTGCATGCAGTCGTTCTCTCACTGGTGTGGCGTCGCTTCCCTGTGCTTCTTCTATAAATACTTTCACGGCTTCTGTTCGAATGAACTTAGATCACTGGTGCCCCCTAGGTATTTACACAAGCTACTAGATTAGCAACTAGGTCCTACCATTTTACAGGGAAACCAATAAAATGTAACCTCAAGTTCTACTCTAACAGCTTCTTTTATCGCACCTCCCACCTGTGGAATTCCTTCTATATACTTGCTTACCCAACAGCTGCAATCTCCAGGAATTTGAATGTAAGGTCACTAAACATCTCCTATCACACTAACTTGCATTCATTCTTTAAAGCTCTTTTTTCATCTACTCCACCCCCATCCTCAGTATCCTCATCTGTCTATTGCCCTCCCCCTGACATTTCCTATAACTAACCTCTCTTTCTCATCACTTTCCCCTATGTAACCCCCTGCACAACAGTGGCAGTAGAATGCCTTGCTTGGGGTGAGATGATTAAAAAAAAAAAAAACTGATCAAGATCCAGGTCTTTTACAAGATGTCTCATGCCAATAGAAATTGGAGAAAAACCAGTAGTTGGCAAGATGTCTCATGAAGTTCATCTCATGGGCATTTCATTACTCAAGTAGTTGGTAGTTTCCAAGGCAATGTCATTTTTGTTACCATGTATCTCTTTCCCCACTCTCCCTATTATCCCAATAGTTGCTGGGAGAGCAATTAGTTAGGCCTCTCCCTACCACACATATCTCAACAGACTCTGTGCCTACATTACAGCACAATCTCATAAGTGTTTCCCTAATTTTTAAGGCATGAGTCACCTTTATGATATCACAAATACATAAACTCAATATAGGAACTTTTCTGGCCATTACACAAAGTGTTGCTTACCCATCTGTTGCTTTGTGGTTTTTTTTTTATAATGTTAGTTTTTTGTAATGTTATTCCAAAGAGAACTTTGGAAACTCGCTATTAGTGAGTTATAATTTTTTGGTATCTTCATATAAAGTCAATGTACTAAATGATTTCTTCAAATAATATACAATGACGTCTTCAGAGTGCCTTCTATTATACGTATTTATGGTCAAGTGCTCTCAGTAGCATAATTCATTCCACTGTTATATTTCTTGCCTGGAGATCAGTGTTTGACCAAATGTGTTGGTATCGACGCTTTCTTCCTACATAAGTTTTACAGGTTTCATAATTGTTGAGTTTTGGTTGATATATGCTCATCTATATTTTACTTTTTAGATGTACCTCATCACACACACACACACAGACATATATATATATAACTACTAAAAAGTTGTATGTTAAAAATGTATTTTTTGACAGTATATATATATATATATATATATATATATATATATATTTGATATTTCAGACCGGCCTTGGCCTTTCATCAGAAATAAATGATTTTAAAATTTAAACTAGAAGCATCCATCACATGAGCTATATATATATAATTAGCCCTGTATATTCAGTTCATTTGTGTTAGGTGTGCATTGAGCACTTTTTCGAACTACCTTATGCTAGTCCAACCAGCAGCTATTTGGCTTGTGTATGTTTTTATATATATATAAAATATATATATTTTTTCCTAATTTAGTGTGTTTTGCTTTTTTTTTGTTCTAACCCCCCTTTTTGTGTTGGTATGGTTCCCCCCTATCTTAGTGTATATCTATTTATTTGGTTTTATCTTTAGTGTTTCAGCCTTTGCCCTGACGATCCGTAGTGTGAAACCGCGGTAGGTTTTGGCTCACTTTAGATTTTTGTGTATATATATATATATATATATATATATAATGAACATAATGAGTTAATAAATGTCATCACAGTAGAAGATTTAAACTCTTAATATGGTAGTATTAACTAATTCCCTTCCTTACCATTTAATTGCTATATTAATTTTTAGCCAAATTTATTGATACCAGCTAGAATTTAATTCTATACACATGATAGCCCTTATTTCTATCGGCTGCCTTTCCTTCCACTTCCATTTTAGCTAGAGCTACTGTTCTCTCTCTCTCTCTCCACTTGCTGGCCTCTTCCTTTTCTAAACTAACCTTTATTTTTAGTCACACTAAAATTTCTTCCTTTTACGTCTCGCGAGGGTTGATAATGCGGGTTTTAAGAAACTTGATAATGCGGGTTTTAAGAACCTGTAAAAATAGCTATTCCCCAAATGTAGAATATTGAATTTATGTATGAAATAAATAAATATCTTCTCTGTAAATTAAATTTTACATTGAGGTCTCTGTTGGATCTGTTTTAATATTTAACCTTATATGACTAGTCTCTGTTGGGATTATTTACCAAATTTTCTTATATTAATGTTCTCTCTCTCTCTTAATATATTACTGTTCTCACTATATTACAATATATTGATATATTACTGTTCTCTCTCTCATATATATATATATATATGCCATTCGGCAGGATTCGAACCTGCGACCCCTATCTATATAGGGGAAGCTACCATTTGATCTGGTAATGTCTTAGACCTCTCGACTACGAATAGCCTCCAGTCTAAACGAGGTTTTTAAAATTGTGTTATATACATACATATATATATATATATATATATATATATATATATATATATATATATGGCATTACTACTGCTACTACGACTTCTACATTAAAGCCATTGGTGATCATAGCCCCCCACATCTCTCTGTCACTTTTAGCTTTTTGCAACCCTTCCTCTGTTATGCCACTCAAACTCTGCTTCATCATGCATTGCTATCTCTTGTCTCTCTTTCTCTCTGTCCATCTCATGAGCATCAGATTCTCCAAGCCTTCCTTCCTCAATACGTGTCCCATAAAATTCAGATGTCTTTTTCTGATGTTAAGCATCAGTTTCCTTTTCATGTTCATCTTCTCCAAAACCTCGTCATTTCTCATGTCCTGTTCATGGTATCCTCAGTATCCTTCTTTAGAACCACATTTCTCTGATGAGATTGTCCAGCATTCCCTGCCATATTGAAGAACTGACATCACATAATAGTCCAGCACTCTCTTTGTTTCCAGCAAAATCTTCCTGTCTCCCAATATCCTATTCAGCTTCTGGAATGCATACTTGATCGTACCACTATGCCTTCGGATCTCTGCATCACATTTTCCGTCCTCTGCTTTGGCACTTCCCAAATATTTAAATTTCTGTACCTTCTTGATTTTTGTCTCCCCCACTTTAATTTGGCATTTTCGGCTCATCTTTTTACTGATTACCACTCATTCTGTTTTCTTGTTGTTTATCCGAAGCACTTTCTTTTCACTTTCTGTAACTACTTGTAATTACTGCTACTAGATTTTCAATAACGGAGACTGGAATAATCATTGTTTTGTATAAATCACTACCTAATCATCATGACAGCTTTGATAGCTCAAATGGTTAATGCATCATCTGTCACTGATAAGCTTTTAAGATATAAGATATAAATTTCTATACTATTATAATGAGGATATAAAGTGGGGGACCAATTCTACATTACAATTAATATATAAACTGATCTCTTACTTTATTGTCACAGTCATCCTTCTCTTACCCACTTCCTGATACCCTCTATAACCTGTCACTCTTTCGCAAAACTATCCTCCTATGTAACCCCCTGCAAAACAGTGGCAGTAAAATGCCTTGCTTGGGGGCGATATGATTATAAAAAAAAAATCAGAGCTCATATTAACTCTCTTTATTTTAAGAACAAAATGGTCAAGATAAGAAACATTCGTTCAAAATGTGTATTATTTCTATAAGTAAATGTTCACCTTTCTTTCTTTCTTTTTGCATTCATAATTTGTAAACCGGGAAGTTATATCGAAAAGAAACAAGATAAATTCTACATTTGACTTGATGGTTTTCTCTTTTCCAATATTCTCACTTTTTTTTTTTTTCAATTGGAGTAGATAGACTAAACTATCGCCCAGTTCACACTCCACCCATGTCTATTGAACAGGTGAAGAGGCTCATTCCTTGTTTCCTGTTTAGGATGTGGTTTCCGGTTTTCTCTTTTCCAATCTTTTTACTCTTACGTAGCCCCCTGTACATCAGTGGCATTACCGCCTTGCTCGGGGGTGATATGATTTTTAAAAAAAAATAGAATAACTTAAAAATAAAAATTATTTTGCAATGTTGAAAATAATAAAATATGATTCAAGTTACATGTCAGTGATACTAGTTTCTGAATAAGTCGTCACTTTTAGTGATACTAGTTTCTGAATAAGTCGTCACTTTTAGTGATACTAGTTTCTGAATAAGTCGTCACTTTTAGTGATACTAGTTTCTGAATAAGTCGTCATTTTAGTGATACTAGCTTCTGAATACGTCGTCACTTTTAGTGATACTAGCTTCTGAATAAGACGTCACTTTTAGTGATACTAGCTTCTGAATAAGTCGTCACTTTTAGTGATACTAGCTTCTGAATAAGTCGTCACTTTTAGTGATACTAGCTTCTGAATAAGTCGTCACTTTTAGTGATACTAGCTTCTGAATAAGTCGTCACTTTTAGTGATACTAGCTTCTGAATAAGTCGTCACTTTTAGTGATACTAGCTTCTGAATAAGTCGTCACTTTTAGGGATACAGCATTGATAAAATTTCATAAATTGGCAAAATGATTTAATCCATCATCGATGTTCCTGTTTATCTCTTCAAATGAAAGTATTTTATTACTTACAGTTTCTTTTTCAATTTGAAGATTTTAATATTTTTTTTTCATAGTCAACAGAAAGGAGACATTCTCCCTCTCTCTATCATTTTTATCCAAAGCAAATTTGTCAGTTTTGCTGTTTTTTAAAGCTTTCATAATCAGAGCAAATCTAAAAATCATCAAATCAAACTCTGTGCTGTTCAGAAGCTTGTGTTGTTTGACTCGGCAGCCATTTTGTTTTTTAGAAACCTGTCCCCTGATAAGCTTGATAAATTTCAGCTGGCCTTCAAGTTGTTTTGATGGACATGGAGAAGGGCATCATGCAGGGTTGGCTGACAAGCGGTAGGGGGTGGTAGGCAGTGGGGTAGTTCTTTTTGAATATATCATTTTGCTAGTTTTTCTTTTTTATTTTTTCCTTGAATTGATTCTCTCTCTCTCTCTCACACACACCATTTCTTTTGCCCATCTCTTTTGTTTCACTTCCTCTGCTTGTGTTTCACAGTTATTTATTTACAGAGTGGGTGAGGGGAAGCTTAGGGGCTAAAATAGTAAGATTTCACAGAAATTGGTGTTTCAGGCTATATAATAAAAAAAAAAATATACAAAAAAAAATGTTGAATGCTAATTTTGTAGAGGTGGGAAGCTGTTCCCTGTTAGAATATTGGTGCAGCACAATCTTTCATGTGACTCACAGGAATGTGAAGCTGTCACATTATTTTCTTATTTTTGATTACATTTTCAAGACTTGGGAGAATTGGGATGTGTACTGTGGTGCAGTGGATATTGACTCCAAACGACAAATCGGGGTGCTGAGTTCAAATTCCATTTGAATTCCTTGCATTCACTTATGCACAAATACCCTTGGAAAAGGTATTAATCTGTCTCTTCCTTCCAGTTATGGATTAAATAATAGGACAGATTGGATTCTATGACCTTGGCTGGCAACCAGTCTACTGCAGAAATCAATGGCAACCTACTGCAGGATAATTTTCTGCCCAGTCAGTCATGTCTCTTTCAAGGCATGATTGCCCAAAGCATGTATCACGTATGGCACTTTATTGACTGAGAATTGGGAAAGAAAGAAACATTTCTGTTTGTCATGTAGACATTGTAAAACATTCAAATGAAGATTGTATCTCTTAAAATAGAACCTCCTCCTTCATTTTTATTTTTGTAAGCTTATTCTAGCATAAGATGCTTTTCAAGGTAGATAGAGATTGATGCAACCCCTATTCTGTTTAATTCTACGAAACAGAGTTGAGCTTAATAAATATATGAGGTGCTAAAATTTCTCAATTTGAAGATTATGAATTTCCAAAGCTATATCTGATGATTGATCATGTGGTCAGAGTTTGGGAAGTGGGTTAGGCCAAAAACTTGATGCCATTTGTTCATCTTCATAGTATTTTCAGTTTTGGCAATAATGAAATAATCTAAACTTATTTATAAATGGAACTTTGTCTGTGTGTATGCATGTGGGTGTGCCTGTTACCTATAGACTTTGAAACGGCTTAACTGATTTTCTTGAAAAGTTAAGCAGTTGTACTATAAGCGTCTACGAGTATTCTCAGCTAGGTTTTGTGTCGAGGTACCCCCAATAAATATTGATAATCAAAAAAAATTGGGTTATAGAATTATAGTTTGATACACTCATAGACAAAGACATAAGAAATGATATTCAGAAGTTTCAAGGTTACAGTTCTTGCAATAGTGCAGAAAATCAATAATAAGGCAAGATATTTGTGTGTGTGTGTGTGTGTGTGTGTGTGTTTATCTGTCTGTATGTCTGTATTTTTTTCAGCTCTTTTATTTTAGTTTTTGCTTCAGGTTTGGCTCTAAGTAGGTATAGTTGTAGCCATGATACCATTTACTCAGAGGACTTATTTAGCCTTCAAACTTCAGTTTACGATGAAAAAACTTATTTGATATCAACACCAGGAAATCAAAATTTGACTTACATCCATTCATTTTTCTTTCAGTCTACGATTTTGCTTTAACTGGAAACAACTATTACTTTTTAGTCTTTTGTGTCAACGTCCAAAGAGTTTGAGCTCCAGGACCATGGATTAGTTTTAAAGCTTTCATTACACCTGAGCAATGCCAGGCTATACTGCTAGTATTGTATATTTTTTAAAATCAGAATCACCCCATGCAAGGCAGTAAAGCCACTAAAATGCAAGGGGTTACAAGGTGTGGAAAAATTAAGAAGTGAAACATTGAAAATAGTGAATAGAAAAAGAAAAGAGTACAAAGTGATTAACATTGCATTTAAATTTTTTGCAGAGATTTTTTTTTATTAGCAGAAAAGCATGGAGCTGGAAGTTTCACAGGTGAGAAGTGTGGGAAAAGAAACTGCTATGATAGAACTTATGGCGGCATCTAGCTGGCTCAACTATAAATTGATGAGATCCCAATGCCAATCTAGTAATGCACTTAAATTCATAAACTTTATGTCCCAAATTGAAGAGCTCATTTGAAAAATTACCATTATAGTATTTATAAAAAAGGCACACAGACAACCTTAACCCTTTGTTGCATATTGCTTACAATTGTGACCAATATGCAACCAAGGTTAGAGAAAGGTTACAATTGTGACCAATATGCAACCAAGGTTAGAGAAAGGTTACAATTGTGACCAATATGCAACCAAGGTTAGAGAAAGGTTACAATTGTGACCAATATGCAACCAAGGTTAGAGAAAGGTTACAATTGTGACCAATATGCAACCAAGGTTAGAGAAAGGTTACAATTGTGACCAATATGCAACCAAGGTTAGAGAAAGGTTACAATTGTGACCAATATGCAACCAAGGTTAGAGAAAGGTTACAATTGTGACCAATATGCAACCAAGGTTAGAGAAAGGTTACAATTGTGACCAATATGCAACCAAGGTTAGAGAAAGGTTACAATTGTGACCAATATGCAACCAAGGTTAGAGAAAGGTTACAATTGTGACCAATATGCAACCAAGGTTAGAGAAAGGTTACAATTGTGACCAATATGCAACCAAGGTTAGAGAAAGGTTACAATTGTGACCAATATGCAACAATAGATGATGACTTCCAGCAGTTAGGAAAGCAGGAGGCAGCAAAACATTTATTATACAGTTTGGAGAGAATAGGAGCGAGTTCAAGAACACATTTCTTAATGACTATTATGTGGTTGTCTTCAGGTTAACATGCTTTGTGGGGATTTATGTAAGAGGCGATAGAAATCATGGAAAGGGTTATATGCCTATTATTCTAAAAACTTGGTTCTAAGTGGGAAGTTAGGCAGTGAGACTCTGGTTGAGTCAAGAGTAGAAGTTGACAAGAATTTATTGGAAAAGCATTCAGCTTTATCAGTAGATGTTAACACCTAAAATTGATTGAAAAGATAAAAATAGAGACTTTGCACTTATTTAATATTCAGTTACAGAGTTACCAGTAATCACAAGAGCTAAACCTTTGTCTGAGAAAAGGCACAGCAATATAAGATGAACCAATTTAGCAATGATTGAGACCTCTAGAAGTTCACCAAAAAGTAGTAGAAGGCTTTTGGGCTGATAGTTGGAAGAGTTGGAGGGCTCACCAGAGTTTAAAAACTGGAATAAGAGATAACTTCTAGTCAGCAGAAAAACAGGAGGCAGCAAGTCAATTATTTTATTGTTCTTAATGACTATTACAGGCATGTCATCGGCTTCACATGCTTTATGGAGGAAATTATTGAAAGCAAAATTTAATTGCTACACTTGCAATTTATCCAGAATTAGGATTAAAAAAATCTTTTCAGAATTTTCATAAAAATAAACAAAAACCCGGAAAAAATCATAGCACTTCTTACTCAATCATGGAATCATATTTGTGAAAAGAAAACTGTTTATTTCTTTAAGCCTTGGAACTGTTTGAGATTAAAGTTAAATATTTGCTCCAGTCATCGCATTGAAACCAAGATTAGAAGTAGGTTGACTTGTACTTAATTTTTAATACAATCAAGGAAAAGAAAATGGCTGACTGCAGATAAAAGTAGTAAAATTTACTCAGATATTTGCAGGTTTTTTATCTATGTACTATTTCCCTTCATGATGTAGGCAGTCCTTGCTCTTAACAAATTGTTAATTGGAGAGCTGAATTTCAATTCTGGTTGGGTTCATTATAGTCACAATTACAAATGATAGTGAGTCCTTTCTTCTCACTTTCATTTACAACCTTCTGTAGGAGCTTCGGTGGTTTTCTTTATGGGACCTGTTTTCCTCCACATTCATTACAACATCCTCATTGAAATTTGCCAACTATTTCACCTTCTCTCTCTCTCTCCTTGCCTACTTTTGCATAATCATAGGAGACCAGAAGGTCAATGTTTTGTGACTTACATTGAACCTTGACATTGTCTTCCCTACAATAAAACTTTTTTTTTTATTCTATATACAACTGTACTGGATATGTAAAAGGATTTCCCTTTGAGTTTAACTACAAGAATTTTATCAGATATCAAATTGTATCCAAGAACATTTTCTTTCATGACTTGATCTGATCTAAGTCCTGCTCCCTTCTCATTTTTTCACTTTGCCTGCATACCATCCTGAGTTTGAAACTGACAAAATCCCCATTGTTTGCTCACTTAGTTTCTTCTTTTTCATGTGTCATGTTCTTTCAGGGCGTAGGCAATCATGAACTTCCACTTAACTCTGTCTCTTGTTGCTCTCAATATTTTTTCTCTTGGTATCTCAGTGCTCCACTTTGCCTTTCATTTACCCAGACATAACAAGTACATCTTGTTCACTGCTTTCCCTTGTCTTTTCTTCCCTGTATACAACCTGTGAGTATTAAGTTCTCTAGGCCCCCCTCCTCATTATGCGTCCCAGGAAACTCAATTTTCTCATCCTAATATTTAGTTTGAGTTTCCTTTATGTTTGCATGCTTTCCAACACCTCATCATTGCCCACGTGTTCCGTTCATGGAATCCTCAAAACCACATTTCTCCTGCCTCAAGACTCTCTTTCATCCTTGATTAAATTGTCAAGCACTCACTTCCATACAGAAGGACAGATATCACATAGCAACCCAGAACTCTTTTCTTTGTTTCTAATGAGATTTTTCTTTCTCTCAGTACTCTGGCTAGCTTCTGAAATGTCTTTGGCCATGCTAATGCGTCTTTGGATCTCCGTGTCACACTTTCCATTCTCTGTCTTTTTACTTGTTTTATTTTAGTTTCTTTAAATTGTAGTTGGCATATTGGGCTCCTCTTTTTGCTGATGGCCATACATCCAGTTTTCTTAAAGTTTATGCTCAGTCTTTTGCTATTTTCTGTAGAAGGTCCTGCATTTTCCTTTCTGTGTCTGCGATATTGTTGAGAGTGTGGCTGCCAATGACAAATCCTGGCAAGGCTTTTATTTCTCTCATAATTGCTTTGCTGTACAGGTTGAAATGTTCTGGTGAGAAAACACCTCCTTGTCTTATGCCCCCTTTTTATTTATGCATACCTTCACATATGCCTAAAATATTAACCTTTTAACCTATTCATTTTTCGCTTTATATTCTCTAACTGGCCACATTAATTTAGTGATCTGACATTCTATATCCCTAGAACTAGTTTTTGATTGATGTGCCAGTGGCTTGTGGGTGGGGACAGTCTCTGAATGATATCTGGTAACATCTCTCATTCATGTCTTCCCTTAATGGCAGAAGGATCAATTCCAAGGAGTTTGACCCCATTCACAAATTTTCTTTTTTTTTTTCTTGTTTCTTTGTTAACAGTCTCTAGACAATGATCAGGTGATACCCTTTGCATATGCCCTTTCTTAATGGTTGTCGAGTTAATTACAGATACTCTCTTTTAGAAACAGAAAATGTTATTTATTTGAAGCAGCATAAAACCGTATCCTTTTCTATCACGTGAAATGTTTTTTGATGCTATGGATTCATAGGAAAGGAGGAAAACTATTTAGTAACTGCTATAAAATATTCTCTTTTTGAATTGTATTTTTTTTTTTTTTTGCCCTATATTTTGAAACAGTTCCTCAAAAGAGAGAGTTTCTTTCTCTAAAACGGAAGACCTCTTCAGCAAAAAAAAGTAAATTATGTGCATCATAGAACTTTTTATTTTTAAATTGCTATTTCTATCTTTCAGTATCTTGAAATATTTTTATACCAGAAGAAAATTACTGTACAACTTCTGCACAATTTAAAATAGGAAAAAAAAAAAAGCTTCTATTTAACTGCAGAACTCTTCTGTCAAAGAAGTTAGAAAAATGAAATAAGGAAATGAATTATGGATGACACCTTCTGGGTAAAGATGATGATGTTTTTAGTTCTACTTTTATAGAAATGCTGCCTCGGAAATTTTGAGAAGATTAAATTTTCATATTTGGAAGATCGTTTCTTGATTGAAAACCAAAAGTCGATTCTTTTATATTTCCAGTTTTTAGTTTTATATTTTATGTTCATGTAAGTAAAAAATATATTTTGAGAAACTAATCAGAAGATGAAGTGAGAAAAATTGAGATCAAAGACATACAAAAACTAATATTATTGGATTGAATCTTTGATTGGTTGTTGATTTTGTGCAGAAGTCAACATTCACTGTTCACCCACTGAGATTTTGTTTTACTGCTGTTTCCCTGTCATGTGTAACAAGCCTCACCAACCCCACTTCTGAGGAAATATTACACGGGTCAAAATCTTTGGGACGTAAATTTCCAGAGTGGACTGAAAAATTCTTTTCATTTTACAAGCAAAAGAAATCGTTCTTTTGCCTGTGATAATTGTTGCATCTTTGATGTACCACATCTCTTTACAACATGGCTCATCCAAGTTCTCTAAAAGTTCTCATCCTTACTAGCTCTTAACAATGTTTATTTTATGGTCTCTCTCACTCTCTAGCTGGTTACTTGCTGTTTCCTTCTGCATTTTTTGCCTTCACTATGTCTTGTGTGTGTCAAATTCTACCAGCTTACTTTCCTCATAATTTACATTGTTTGGACTGTTGTTCTCATCTTTGTTGTCATATTGCTATTTCAGCAGTTGTACACTCTAACTTTCTTCAGTCATTGGATTTTTTAACCAAACTATTTATTTCAATCACTGGGGTAGATTATTCTCATTCATGAATCATGCCAATTCCAGATATCTTAATTATTGCTATTTAACTCAACTCTTTAAGCTTTTGTAAGCAAAGTGAGTATCCAAGTATTGAACTCGCAATTTTCAGGAGTCAATGGATCCAACCAACGCTTTTCTTCACTGGACCATGTGTTCTTGCAGACTTTCTTTATGTATCTCGGACATTTCAACAGTCATTTTGATCCTAAGAAAAATTTTCTTTTTGTTCACATTTTCCTTAGGACTTTCTCATTGTGTACTTGCTCCCTCAGTAGTATTCTCCACATTCTTTGTCCTCTTAATTGTGCTCTTCATTTGTAAGAAAATTGTCCAGAATTTACTGCCATATATGAAAATTGATATTGTAGAATCACTTCTACACGCACGTACATACCTACCTACATATCGCAATGCACATACGTTCATACACATATACTCACACACACTTATGTGAGGACAGCACATGAAACTTTCTTTTTTCCCACGTTTTATTAAGAAATATATAAACTGATTTCCACACGTGCTTAGCCAGTTGGAGGCTGCTTTTCGGAGCATATAGTCTGAATGCCGTTCGTTCCTTCCAACTCTCATACTGTGCATTCAGCAATTAGCTACATCAAAAATGTTTCTTTTTATCTTATAAGTACATTTCAATACATGTATAATTATATTCACTACTATTCAGTACAAACATTGCTTCCTTTTCAGGAACTCTTCTAGCATGAATATTGAGACAATTTCTTTAATATCTAAGAAAGGACTTTCTTCACGACATCTTGCATTCATGAATCAATCTTGTAACCTTACTTAATACAATGTTGTTATTTTTGTTACATTGTGCTTTGAGTTATTTTATTTATAAATGTAGTGATTTAGACAACCAACCTACTTTTCACTGTTAAAATTACTACCCCGACGGTCAGTCTACGACATATTGGTACCCAATTTGTCCAGTCCACTACAATATCATATAGCAGTTCAGTGTTAATTTTTGAATTTCATACTCAAAAATTTATAAGATTCAGCCAGCAGATACTCATATCATACGAAGTTTATCAAAATATATGCTGAAGGCTGAAGTTTCTAAATCTGGTTCTCAACATAGTTTTCTTCTTTTCAATCATAGTATTCTCTACCTTTGAAGGAAAGTATATATCAGTCAGTTAAGTGGCAAACATGAGACACACTTGGCTAATCATGTCTCGAAAGAGACATGACTGACTGGGCAGAAGATTTTCTCTGCAGTAGTTTGCCATTACTTTCTGTGGTAGATTAATTGTTAAGCAAGGTTATAGAACCCAATCTTTCCTGCTATTTAGCCCATAGCTGGAGGGAGAAGAGACGGATTAATACCTTTGCCAAGGATATTTGCATGTAAGTGAATACAACAAATTCAACTGGAATTCAAACTTGACCCTTTGATTTCTTATTCTGAGCCGATATCTGCTCCATAGAAGCTTTTTCATTGCTTTCTTAGTCATGAACAAGTTCCATTTTCACCCAATCATTGGAGAGCAACTGTTCCTCTAAGTGTTATCCATGTTGTGCAGCTCCAATGCCCTGCTTCTTCACGGAATCTGTTAGCAAGAAAAAAAAAGTTACACTTGTCTTACTTAATTTTATGAAAACTCAACAAATTCAGCAAAACGTTTAGTGACTATATTAATTAAAAGCAGAACTCCTTGGAGAATTTAAATAAAAAATTTATTTATTTATTTTTATTTTTTTTGTAAAATTGGACATCTTACCAAAAATCTGTTCTGAATAACATGATAAAACTAAGACATTATTGAATTATTAGGTTGTTATAAAAATAATGGGTAAATTTTTTATTTGTTCCCCAAAGGCCTTGACCTTGTCAAATCTTTCCTAAACTCCCTTAATTACGTGCAAATGTCTATGCTGAACTCAAATTGATAATTGTTTATTGAAGAAACCTACCTTTTTTCCTGTTATCGACCAGAAAAAATCTGACTATATCTCACCCCTTATCACCATTCTCGTATCTGATTCACCGCTGAATGACTTGAGGCGCAGGATACTTATTTCGTTTTGTTTACTTTCTTTGAGCAATTACTCCGTGATTTGTTTGGTTTCGGAACTCAATTTCCGTGTAGTAATTGCAAAAAGGAAGTAAATTGGTTGAAAAATCGTGTGAAGTCATTCTGCAGTGAATAACATTTTTTTAAGCATGGTTACGAGGTGAGATAAACAACGAAAAGAAGTTTGATATTTTCTGGTTGTAAACTTGAAAAAAGGTAGGTTTCGTTAATAAACAATTATCGATTTGAGTTCAGCATTTGCACGGAAATAAGGATGTTTTGGAAAGATTTGAAGGGGTAAAGGCCTTCAAGGAACAAATCAAAAATTTACCAAATAATGACCACTCAGTTGATTTTTTTAAGTACCACTTAGATGTGGCACAAAGCTGAAAGTTTTGGGGTAGCCAGTGAGGATCAAACTCACTACTCAGCTGTAACAGGTTTTAGCGAGACACACTTGCTTTCCATTACACTACATTGAGGTACCCAAATAATAACCACTCTGTGTTGTACTTTGAAAGCCATTTTAACAAAGTTTTCATGTTATATATTCAGTGAATTTCGGTATACATAATAATTAATGTGTGCTGTTTAATAATTTTTAACTTATTTTCAGACAGAAAATTCTGAAAGCATAAAAGCCTGTGAAGGAGATATGCCTTAACTTTTCTTTATGAAGGAATATATCTATTTTTTATTCCTACATGGGTTGGTAAATAATATTAAAATGGGTCACCATGTAATGGGAAATCGGAATGGAGAAATGAATAAATGAATGCTTTTTCTCAAAGAAACTTTTATATTATGACATGCACAGATAATACGTATAGAACTATACAGACAAGTGTCCACACAGGGAGAAATACATATCCGTTATATCTAATGCAAAGCAAAGTATCAGAAGGAACAAAGGGGAATAAATTTTTGAAGGAACATGTGTTTGGCCAGATTTGGAGGTGGCAAATGCATCTATATCCCAACAAGATGGCAGGAGTTTTATGTTTCAGCAAAATATGATGGAAGGCTGATTCTTTTTTTTTTTTTTAAATCATTTCAACCCAAGCAAAGCATTTCCCTGCCACTGTTGCATAGGGGGTTACATAAGGAAAGTGATGTGAAAGAGTGGTTGGGGGGGTTACATAGGGGAAAGTGATGTGAAAGAGTGGTTAGGGGGTTACATAGGGGAAAGTGATGTGAAAGAGTGGTTAGGGGGTTACATTGGGGGAAGTGATGTGAGACAGTGGTTAGGGGGTTACATTGGGGGAAGTGATAGGGAATGTCAGAAGGAGGGTGATAGACGGGTAAGGATACCAAGGATGAGGGTTGCGTGGATGGGAATAGTGTTTGAGAGAATGGATGCGAGTTAGTGTGTTAGGAGGTGTCTATTGATCTTACATTTAAACTCCTGGAGATTGTAGCTGTCGGGGAAGGCACCTTTTGCCTAGGCAGAAAGGAACAACATTCTTCCTCGGTTGTTGTTAGCTGAAAGTGTGTGACTAGCACTTCGGTTACTATCACGAGTGGTTGTCATGTGACTTTATCTCCATTAAAGGGAGATAAGCAGCTTTTGTATTCTTATACCCTTAATTATGAAGATGACAAAACATGATCTTCATTCACTTTTCTTGCATGAGTTCGAACTTGGGTAAAGTGACTCCAAAATTTCTGCTGATATTCACAGAGCACGAGAAGATGGGGTCCACAAGTGATTGGACAGTACAAAGGCAGTTCCAGAAATTCTGTACTGGTGAGCCTTGAAAGTAGCATACTGTCATGCAATCGTGATAACAGACAATTGCAAGCAGTTTTTGAGAAAAACCCACATCAGAAGTGTCAGAATGTCTCAGATGCATGGTGTCTGCAACAGTCTCATGCTATTTGCAGAATAGTGCAAGGTAAAAACCCTCGATAAATGGGTTTCTCATGATCTTGATGTTGGAATATGAGAGTCTACCACATCCTCCATATTCTCCTGACCTTTAACCCACTAATTATCATTTTTAAGCACTTAAGCACATTTTTAAATAGTAAAACATTAGGTCTAAATCAGAGGTGAAATCAGCTTTCAAAGATTTTATTGTATCACAGCCAATAACCTTTTATCAACGAGGAATAAATAATCTCGTCAATTGGTGGCAGAGGTGCAAAGATGCTCAAGGCTCATACTTTGACTAATTTCAACATTTCTACAGTTAATTTTTCAAGAATAAAATTATGTTTCTGAAATCAGCCATTATTTTTTGTAACAACCTAATACAAAAGCTTTCAAACGTTTTTATGAATAATATATATTAAGGACACTTGTTTTAAGAAAACAATTTCTTTTGATGAATTATGAATTTTTACAAGAACTGTTTTTATTTTTAAGTAGAATAATTTCTTTAATTAGAATAATTTATAAAGTTTTTAAAATTCAGTTTCAAAGATGTAAAGATTAGGGGATGCTGTCATTAAGTAAAACTATATTTACTAATCATAAATTGAAAAGCTTATTACAATCTGAGGTATCTCAGTATTTTAAAAAGAATTTTGAATTGTTTTATTGCATGTGTATTAATGTGCCAATTTTTGTCGATATGGACATCCATACATGACGTTGTCAGAGAATAAGAGCGATCATTATAGTAAATTTAAAGACAAAATGTGTAAAAATTGAATATCACATGAAATTATGGAGAATATTTTCATAAATTTTTGAGATTGCTGAGTACTTAAAAAGAATATAAAAGGAATATATCAATGTGCCATCAAGCTGTCAATACCTCAAATACTTCAATAAACAGCTACTGTTCTTTAAAGTATTTACATTATTCAGACTATTGTCCTCATCTTTGTTGCCATTTGTACAACGTTTAATAATAGATCATTCTATTTGTCTATATTTCTGAGATGAGGTAGTATTTACAGTATTTACATTATTCGGACTATTGTCCTCATCTTTGTTGCTATTTGTATGACGTTTAATAATAGATCATTCTATTTGTCTATATTTCTGTGATGAGGTAGTATTTACAGTATTCGGCCTATTGTCCTCATCTTTGCTGCCATTTGTACGACATTTTGGTCGTATGCTCCAGCCTTCTTCAGGTGCTAGCAATTTCAAACCGAACCTTTTATTACAATCAATATCCTTAAGGACACATGGCCCAGTGGATATAGATGTTGGTTAGTTCCTGATTTGACTTTGAGTTGTGAGTTCAATACCAGGCTACACCAGTGGTGAACAAGTAACTTGCAGGGTTAGAGGGAGATAACACATGACTTCCAATCATGGCATTACTACTATGCAAGAAATGAGAATGATAAACCCCATTGATTGTAATAAAGGGTTTAGTTTGAAATTCCTAGCACCTGAAGAAGGCCAGAGCATACAAATGGCAACAAAGATGAGGACAATAGTCCAAATAATGTAACTACTGTAAATACTACTCAGAAATACAGACAGCTACTGTTCTGTTAAAAAAAAAATGGATTTTTGCAATATTTTAAACTTAAAGTAACTCATATGTTTCAAATCAGATTAATTAAACTGTAAATCAGCTAATTTTCCTCAAATAGTCCTATTGTATTTTTTTTTTTTAATAAAGCAAATTCAGATGACTTGTGACTAAAAATTGCATTTAAATAAATAAATTTCAGCAATTTCAACCAAAACTTCTTCCAAACAGTTTAAATTAGTTTTGAAATACATCAAAGTATTTTGCTTGTTGGAAATATTAAATTAAAACCATTAGCTTGAAATTAAAATAACAACTTGATTTTTTTCATTTTGAAAAATACATTTTAAACCTTAGCTATCACAAATCTGTAAAGGTACCTAATTAAGAATGCTGTGTAAAGTTAATGTCATTGTTAAATTCAATAAATTTAATCCGACATTTTTAGATATTATAAATGAGGCGTACAAAACATTAGTCTTAACCTTGTTGCTATACCACAAATTTTTAAGAGTCAGATGTTTTTACTTCTATAATCATAAAAAAGTATATCAATGTGTTTATTTAAACAGTCAGCAGAACAAGGATTAGGAGAAGCAGCAAAAAAAAAAAAACAAAGCTTTCTAAGAACCAGTCATAAAGAACCGGAAGCTGTGGAGTATCATAATCACCCACATCCTGGAAAGACATGGCACTTAGAAGAAGAATATGCATAAACAAATTCAGAAATGTATGTCCACAAATATCTACATGGACAATCAGTCAGTCAGTTAAGTGCCATCACATAATACATGCTTGGGTGATTATGTCTCTTTTAAAACATGACTGACCAAGTAGAAAATTATCCTAACATAAGCTGCCATTACTTTCTGTGAAAGACTGGTTTCCAACCAAGGATGTAGAACTCAATCTGTTCTGCTATTTAATCCATAGCAAGAGGGAAGAGATGGATTAATATCTTTCCCAAGGATATCTGCATATAAGTAAATGCAACAAATTCAGCTGGAATTCAAACTGGGCTCTTCGACTCGCACCACAATGCACATCCTTGGTTGTGGGGAGAGACATCATGTGATCTAGAAACCTGCATCTATGAACACAAGAAAGATTTGCATTTGGACAAATGATCTAACCCTCTCATATTGCATAGGATCAATGCTGGCCATAAAATTGATTTCACTAATGCCCCCACCCATTAAAAAAAGAACAACTCTTTAAGGAAAAAAATACTTTGAAAGTTTAATAACATTATTACCGACTATACATAACTAAAACATTATATTACTTTGCCAAACGAGAGAAGAAATGGATTAATACCTTTTCTAAGAGTATTCGAGTATAAATGAATGCAACAAATTCAACTGGGATTTGAACTCGGCTCTCTGATTTCTCATTCCAAGCCAATATCTACTGCAAATAGTCAGAAAATACTTTGGCTGAAATTTGTTTTACTAATCAGTTTTTCATTTTTCTTCTGTGTTATTCCATTTTTCGTTTCTGGCCTTGTCTATGTTATTAAATTTGTCGTTAACTTTGTCAGCGTGCTTCTGTTTGCACATTGAGTCATCTTCAACCCTGTCATTGAAATTTTTACTTTGCTTTGGATTTCTTTAATTTCTTTAGTTACTCCTGCAGTCAGCACTTGGATAGGTTTTATAATGTGGAATTATATTCATGAATCACTTGTTGAATGTTTAATGATATAAATAGGCAGAAAATGTTATTTTTTTATTCAATGTTTTCTGAGGGAGATGTGAATAAACATTGAAATATTAATAAAGATGATGAAAAACTATTGGCAACTCGTGAAACTCATGGGATGCAACTTGAAAAATGCCAAAGAATTTTTTTTGCTGAAACCCAACAATCAAAGATAGTCACCCCAAAACTATGTTTACTAAAACTGTTTTCTTAGTTTTTGTTTGATTCTGACCCAACTTGGAATTGTGAAGTTGAATCTCTTCACAAGTCTTAACCTCTCATCAACCTTACATGACATTGAAAATGCAAATAATATATAAAATTGTATATAAAGTCATACTGGTTTCAATCCCCAGGAATGACACTCAGTGTGACAAGCAAGAAATTCAAATCAAGATTTTATGAAGAAGCTTTTCTAATCGATGTGACATTCAACTGAGAAATACTGTGAAAAACCTGAAGTGCTTGAAATAAAAATAACAAAGATGATACTAGTGTCCTCATCTTGATAACTGTGGTGGGAATTTTAATCTGAACTCTTTATTCAATCAACAGGGGAGAAGATTGCTTTCATTCTGCTGTGCATGTAGATAACAGATTGTATTGGTGAATTCTTAATATATGTGTTATCTGACTTATTTGCCCCTTTTACTGAATTGGACTATATAACTTTTCACCCTAATAAGTATTCATTTCCTCTCCAATGTTGCGGACTGCACATCAACATAAGATATATATATTTGAGTGTTAATTTAGTGAGCCTATTATTCCATGCTGGCTCAGAGCATATCGGAAAAGGGGATTCAGAATATTTTCCTGCAGTAGAGTGCTATTACTTTCTCTGGTAGACTGGTTGCCAACCAAGGCTATAGAACACAATCTGTTCTGCTATTCAACCCATGGCTGGGGAAGAAGACATGGATTCATACTTTTTCCAAGGGAATTTGTGTGTAAGTGAATGCTACAAATTCAAGTGGAATTTGAACTCAGCTTTTTGATCTCTCATTCCCAGGCAACAACCATTATTTCACAACACGCATGCTTTTACACTAAGTACAATGTAATTAGAATTTTATCCTGATGCCCTTTCTTTCTTGATTAGTCCAAATAAATAAGTTTATAAGAATAATAATTCTTTGTCTAAAAAACCCCAGCAGGTTAGAGTTTTAAAAAAAAGTGTGGACCAGTAAAAATATTTAATCTCTGAAAATGAGCAAATCTTTTGGTGAACACATTAAATTCCCAAATGATAAATTTTAGATATTTGTTCAGCTGAGATTTAAGCAACAGGTCTTTCGTCTTTTCTTTTTGTTTTTCACTTCTCTTTTTCTTTTCATTTCTTTTAAAATAACATTCTTCATAACAGGAAAACAAAATCTGATCATCAGCTCAGAACTATGAGATTTTTTTAATGACAACTGATCTTTGATAAGTGCAGCCAACAAAGATGTTAAACTTGTAAAGATTTATTGATTGTAGCCATCAAAAAGACCAGTTTGCTATAAGACCAGACATTTCACTTAAATGTACACATATGAGGGGTTATTTATCAATGGACATCATTGTTTGTTCATAGCAAAAACTGATCTACAAAATCTACACAATCTGACAGAATTATTGATTTCAGTACAAAAAAAAGAACATGAATGACTTAATAAACTTATTAGTTATTCTACATAAATAAAATTGCAACTCGTCTGTTTTTGACATGATGAACAATGTTGTAGACTGATACAATTTTTAGCTATCAGCAAATTTTTCCCAATATTAATTCTTTTGCTTTAAGCAAGAAAAAGTACCCAAAAAAAAAAAAAAAATATGACCAAGCAAGTTGGAAATATTTGAAAACTTCTCTTCATCCCAAAATTACCACAAATTTATCTTATATCTCGCCTGCAAATTTTCATTTTTTTTTTTGTTTTTTTTTGTTTAAATTTGATAATTGTAATTTAAGAAAAAAAACTTTGTTAGGATTTGATTTTGATAGTTTATGTATTTTTGAAATTTGTTCATCTTTTTTTTTTAAAGTGTATTGATTTCTCCTCTTCAACAGGCGAATTTCAAATTTATTTTCCCCCTGAAAATGAAGGAGAAATGTAATCTTTGATTTGCAAGATTTTTAGCTTTATCTGCCAAGAAAATATCATTGATGTTAGGAAATATAACTATTATTTATATATGAAAACCTGGATACAAATTATTGCTGACTCTGAAGAAAATATTTTACTAGAAACTATTTTTTTTCCTCACTCAGAAATGTGATTCGTGATTAATAATTTGCTATTTGGTAAATTTTTATAAAGGATGGATGTGCTGATAATTGTGACTACAAATAAGGAGAGCTAGTTTCTATTTCCTTTTGATGAAAATAGCTATGGTAGGTAAAAGGGGGAAGGAATTAGTATATTGCAGTTGACAATTTACTACTATGTTCTGTGTATCTGCTTTAGTTTCTGTGGAAATAAAAACTACCTTCTAAGTAACAGTTTGTGTGTGTATCTTCTACTTGGTTTTTCTTCCCTGTCTTCCCCGTGTCCGAGGGTTGGAAGTTCTGCCATATTGTCCAGGTCTGATGTTCATTCGCCACCACCCCCAATCCATTGCCTGCTCAGGTTTGAGGCCGGTGCTTTTCAGATCCTCATTGATGCACTCGGTCCATCTTTTCCGTGGGCGACCTCTAGGGTAGGAGCTCGGGATGACAATGCTCTCAACTTTTCTAGGCCACACATTTTGGTCCATGCGCTGAAGGTGGCCATACCAGCGCAGTCTGTTCCACCGAAGCCAGACCCAGTCTAGACCTCAATGACTGTAAAGACCCAGTCTAGACCTCAATGACTGTAAAGAACCAGTCTAGACCTCAATGACTGTAAAGGGTCCCTGTCAGAGAGTTTCGAGGCACAGATCCAGCAGATCATGGCATGATTACTACAGGCTTATCTGGCTATATATATATATATATATATATATATATATATTTTCAGTGATGCATGTTTCATTAAATAATATAGACAAGATTTGTTGATTTATTTTATGTAAATTTTTTTCATATCCTCTGATAAGTATGGTTGTCGTTGAAAACACAACCACACTTAAACACGAAAACAATAAACAAAAACGAAAAATACTCGAAGCCATATACATAAGACAGTTGAAACCTAACCTGAACAAAATTAACTATGAAATCTCCACATTCTCAAATGCCTATAATAGATAACACAAGCGACTGGTTATCCCGATGGCTTTATATACTTAATACTTCTCGCCCCTACTCTCGTGTGGTCATGTGAGACGCCACAAGCTGTAGTGTGATTTTCGCTTCCAGCATGCATGCACGTGTTCACCAATCCTCCACACAAACAAAATAGATGGCTTCTACTATCATTCGTCCACAAATTGCCTGTTACAACCAACACTATTTTCATCTTTGATAATGGCTGATGTAAGCCGAAAGCTCAGAAAGGATTAAATAAAAACATGTATCAATATTGTGATTTTCTTTCCTCTTTCAATGATAATGATATTAAGCTTATCAGATGATATGGAAAAAAATTACATAAGATAAATCAACAAAACTTGTCTATATTATTTAATGAAACCTGCATCAATATATATATATATATATAAATAAACATATCAGGATATAAATATTTATCAGATGTTAATAAGAAAGTGCTCAATGCAATATAAAAGTAAAAGATATATATTAATATACATATTATCCTATGTTTTAAGCATGACTTGGACTTTCATGCCTTATGCAATCATCAGGTGCATATTAAAGAAAACAAGAAGAGGATAACTATGTTTAGATTTAGGTGATGCGTTTTATCCACTGGTAGACTTTATCAAAGCATAAACAAAGTGGATTTATTTGAAACAAATTATAAATTATAAAACACTCATAAATATTCATGAGTTCAACTGAAAAATATTACATATTAAATTATATTAAATTATGTCATTTTAAATACTCGAAGAGGATTTTTCTCAGGAAATATATTGTTTGGATTGTTTTTGTGTAGGATGTTGAAATGATGAATTTCACCAATTTCTTTCGATTGTTTTATATATATATATATATAAATAAACTTACTTAATGGAACTTTGTGTGTCTGTGTTCATTACCTATAGACTCTGAAATGGCTGAACTGATTTTCTTGAAAATTTACACACTTGTACTATAAGCATCTGCAAGTGTTTTTAGCTAGGTTTTGTGTCGAGGTACCTCTGATGAATATTGAAAATCAATAATCAAACAAATTGGGTTATAGAAGGAGTGGTCCGATTTTAATCAAATTTGATACACTCATAAACAAAGACATAAAAAACGATATTCAGAAGTTTTAAGGTTGCAGTTTTTACAATTGTGCAGAAAATTGATAATATATATATATATATATATATATAAAAGGCAAGATGTTTGTTTGTGTGTGTCTGTTTATCTGCCTGTATGTCTGTATTTTTTCAGCCCTTTTATTTTAGTTTTTGCCTTGGGTTTGACTCTAAGTAGGTATAATTGTAGTTCTTAGTCTCAGCCATGATACCATTTACTCAGAGGACTTATTTAGCCTTCAAAATTCAGTTTACAATGAAAAAAAACTTATTTGATATCGATACCAGGAAATCAAAATTTGACTTACATCCATTCATTTTTCTTTCAGTCTATGGTTTTGCTTTAACTGGAAACAACTATTGCTTTTTAGTCTTTCGTGCCAATGTCCAAAGAGTCTGAGCTCCAGGAACATGGATTAGTTTTAAAGTTTTCATTACACCTGAGCAACGCCAGGCTATACTGCTAGTATATATATATATATATATATATATATATATATATATAAACCTAATGAGCCAGACAACTGACCTAGGTTTCACCTAAACGGATTGCTCTACCTAAGTATTGAGTGCTTTTTTTGTTAGTTGATTGCTTGTGTTGGGGTTTTTTCTTTGAGCTATGCACTGACTCGGTCTGAGCTCTTTTGACTGATCATGTACTTAGCTCTTTCTTTTATTAAAACCTTTTTTCCCTTCTTTGTAGATACGTGGAAGGTTTTTCGACACATGAGTATAGATATATATATATATATATATATATATATATATATATATATGTTTGTTGCATATGTTGGCATGGGAAAGTAGTGGTACTAATAGGAAAATTGAGATTGGAAGGAAAAAACCAGGGTGCAGATAAATATTTTGATAAGATTTGATGGTAGCACTCTCGAGGATTTTCCTTCTAAGTAAATTATTTTCTCTTTTGATGAGTGTTATTTTTAGGTCGAATTTATTTCTGTGTAATTTTCAGATGACTTAATGAATATTTCTGAGTGTTTTATGATTTTCTAGTAACTAACAACATTTTGTTTTTGGTTATAGTTACTTTGTTTCAAATAAATTTATTTAGTTTTCACCTTCATAAAATCTGTCAGTGGACAGTAAAATTTTACTCTTATCTCTGTCTTTTATCTATATTGTCCTCTCTACAGATTATATCTGAGAATATTTACTCACTCACACACACATTTGTGCATTAACTTTTCTTTTAAACATCTTTCATTAAATATGACAGGCAAGGAAGATTTAACCAGAATCTTTGTTTTTCTGTTGTTTAAAAGTAATAAAATTATGGAAAATTTTTTAACTATTTTTCTCCTACAAAAGAGAAAAATCGAAGGATGCTGGAAAGACTAAATAAAAATTAAACCTTGCTTGTCTGCTGTATTTCATGAAAAATATACATATATATATATATTTCATTTTTAGTGGTTATAAGTCTTGCTTAGTTTCTCGCTGTGACATCTGTTAGAAATATTCTTCCAATAACATTTTTGAATCACTTGCTATTCTTAATTTAATACATAATTTAAGTCCAGTTCATTTGCATTATCAGGGATGTATTATTTATGTGTGTGCGTGTATTAGGTATTTGGGCAGCAACCTCTCTTTTATGCAGGTTTCATTAAAAATGTCAGAAAAGCTATTATGGTTAAGTTTTTTTTATATAATTTTTCCTGTGATTTTATGATGTGTTTTCTTTTCAGAACACAACTTATATAAAACTAATGTTTCATTTTTCCAATTGCTTTTGGCTTTACTTTTAGCCATTGTTGAGCATGAATTTTATTTTGTGTCACTGAATATGTGCAGTGTTTATGCATGTGTGTACAGTCATTGTGTTTTATATTCTGAGCACAGCAAGTACAGTGTTGTCGTGTTATATATATATATATATATATATATATACACACACACACAGGTATACAGTATGTTTTATACCAGTATTACGTGGTTTTAGCATTCATTTAATACTTCTTTGTGCACACGTTTTTTTCATTACTGTATAATTACTATAGAGTGTGTGTTTTGGTGCAAGGGATATCAGCTCAGAATGGGAAATTAGGGAGCCAAGTTTGAATTCCAATTGAATTTGTTTATTCACTTACATGCAAGTACCCTTGGGAAAGGTATTAATCTGTCTCTTCCCTCACTTATGGGTTAAATAACAGGACAGATTGGGTTCTATAGCCTTGGCTGACAACCAGTCTACTGCAGAAAGTAATGGAAACCTACTCTGGGATAATCTTCTCCTCAGTCAGTCATGTCTCTTTCGAGACATGATCACCCAAGCATATATCATGTATGGCATTTAACTGACTGATATTTACTTTTCCATCCTCTGTGTGTGTGTGTGTGTGTGTGTGTGTATACACTCATATATATATATATACACACACACATACACAGACACACACACACTGTATTTTTTTTATATGTGTAGCGGATATTGCAATGTTTATTGGTGCATAAAACAGATTCCCCAAAGCTGTTACATTCAGTTCATGCCTTTGGAGAAAAGACGATTGCTTCCCCGACGGCTACAATCTCCAGGAGTTTAAATGTAAGGTCAATAGACACCTCCTAACACACTAACCTGCTCCCATTCTATCAAACACTCTTCCCATCTGCCCAACCCTCATCCTCGCTATCCTTACTCATCTGTCACCTTCCTCCTGACATTCCCTATGTCTAACCACTCCTTCTCTTTACCTTCCTCTATGTAGCCCCATGCGCAATAGTGGCAGTGGAATGCCTTGCTTGGGGTGAGATGATTAAAAAAAAAAATCTTTTCTTCCTCTTCTTTCCACACTTTCATGTCAAATAGATCCTTTAGCTTTCCTGGGACAGTCTAGGAGAAGGACAACACTGAATTCAAATTTATAATGGGTTGGGGTTGAGTGCTTATTCCTTCTGTGGAATAACAAAATGGCTGTAAAAGAAAACAAACAAAAAAGTCTTTTATGTGAATAACAAATTATTTCCTGACAAACAGGCATTTGCTCCCCCAGGTCTACTGCTGATGTGCTAACGACCATCACTGATATGCTGGCCTTCTGAACTAGCTGCAGGATTATGATACAACCTGACAAATTTTTCAATTTAATCCAATCGTTCTCGTGAAATTTTAAAATGATTGTCATTCTAAACGGACATACTTCCAAACACTTTCATGTTAATATGAGTGTCTCTTGAGGCTCTATTCTAGGTCCTACACTCTTCCTGATATTTATCAATGATCTTCCTGATGTAGTCAGTTCCCAAGTTGGCATCTACACAGATGATACCACCATCTACTCCTGTCTCAATAAAAAATATCCCTTGAAAACTAGATCTAGCCTCTGCTCTTGAAATGGACCTCCAATCTGTGATGGATTGGGATAAGAAATGGCTTGTAAATTTGAAAGCTTCCAAAATGAAACTGCTCTCCTTTAACTACCAAAGAGAAGCTTTTTGTCTCTCCCATTAATATGGATCACACTAGTCTTCCCGAAATAATACACTGCGCCTCCTCAGCCTCACTGTCTCAGCCAATCTCAAGTGGAATAAATACATTAAATCAATAGCTATATCTACTGCTAAGAAGTTTGGATCACTATGTCAAGCCAGGAAATTTTTCTCATCAGAATCCATCTTGCACTTTTATAAATCTATCATTCGTCCCTGCATTGAATACTGTTGCTATATCTGGTCGGGTGCTCTTGCAGTTCATTTCCGGTTTCTCAACAAAATCCAAAGGAGGATCTGCAATGTAATTGGTTCCAATTTAGCTGCTCACCTTCAGCCACTTTCTCATCAATGGAATGTGGCTTCCCTTTGTCTTTTCTACAAGTATTTCCATGGCTTCTGCTCTGACAAGCTTTATTTTCTGGTGCTCTGTCTTCATCAGTTTACCTGTGCAACTAGATTAGCAACTGGGTCCTACCCTTTTCCCATCAAACTATAACAAATTGGCAAGTATAGCTGCCAATTCTCTTCTAGCTGTTTATTTCCCCACACTTCCTGCCTATGGAACTCTCTACCTAATGCTTGCTTCCCTGATAACTACAGTTTATCAGTTGCCTTCTATCTCTAGGACACCCACCTCTCTCTTCTCCTCTCTAGTTCCACATGCCATGCCTCTTCTGCATAATGAAATAAAGGGTTCAGTCCAAAATTCCAATTACCCAAAGAAGGCCAGAGCTTATGATGGACAAAATGTGAATAAAACAACAAAGATAAGGACAAGTCTGAACAAGGTAAATGGTGTAAAGTTACAATACCTCCTCTTATAAATGTAGACAGATACTGAGTGGGGTCCTGTTTTAATATATAAATACTGTGTCAAATCAATCCCTGCCTTCATAAGGAGCTAGCTGTTCTGATTTTGTTTAAAAAAGAAATTCAAGTTTGAAAGTGTACTTGCATCATAGCTGCTTATTACTGATACCACCCTTAATTATTCAGTTATCAAAGACTTAAGCACAGTTTCAAACTTGATATTTGTAAATAAAAACAAAGTATAAATAACTCTTTAACAAGTCAGGGATAAATTTAACAATGTATTTATATAATGAACAGGTGCCCACTTCTAAAATTATAAAATAATCAATATTTTCTGATGTTGAATAAAAATTGCTAAAACTTTTACCTATTAAGAAATGATAGTCCTTTCAAAATTGATAAGCAACCAAAAAAATGAAACCGGAAAAATGAGTTGAAACTCACTAGCAAGGTTAGATTATTCTCATTTTGTACTAATGCCATGAGAAAAGGCATGAATCTATTACTCCCTAACTATAAACAAACAGAAGAGCAGCTGAACAGCATTATCCCTATAAGGTGGCCATGTTGGGCATGAAACTTTTAATCCAGACCCATAAAAATTAACTTGCTATTGAAGCAACAGCAGTAGAATTATTTGCTGTCATTGTCACCTGAATCTCTGCAAGAAATCTCCAGGAATGATAAGTTTAGATCATAAATGTAAAAGGAATATATACAGCATGTAATGAAGTTTTGTAGCTCCAAATTGAATCCTGGAAATTTGGTTCCAGGCATCAATGCTTAGGCAGTTGGGACCCTCTTTTAATGAACCAAAAAGGAGCTAGCAAATTTAGGTCAAATGACAAAGAAGATAATGAGTATAAACAGGTGTTTACATCCTAAAAGCAATATGGCTAATCTCTACATTCCCTGAAAAGAGGGTAGAAGAGATTTGATTGGGTTAGAAGAGTGTATAATATCAGTGTCAGTCTTTGTATAAATATTTCCAGTCAAAGCAGGAGAGGGCGTTAAATGTTGCACTGAATGAAAGTTATTTTGGAGGCAGAAAGATTACAGGATTACAGTTGATGATGAGTTTGAGTTTTGTTTAATAGTATATCAATCTCTGTGGGTTATTTAATACAGGAAAAGTGGGGGTCTTCAGGTATTTTTTTTAATGTCCCGTTATAGTGAGAAGGTTGATTTAGTCAGATTTTAATGAAAAGTTTTTGTTTGTATTCTTTTTTTATTTTAGAAAACTGAAAATGTCTTCTAGTTTTGTATTCATAAATGTTTTGCTGAGAATCATAATTTTCCTTCAAAAATGTGGTAAGGTAATTTTTTCTTCAAAAATGTATTGTTGGTAATATTTTTCTTTAAAAAAATGTACATTTTTTGATAAAAGTCTATTTTTATGCATATATTTTTATAAAAGTGTATTTGTATAATTTCATAGTGTTTTGACCACAGTTTGGGGGTGAACTATTTGCTCATAGCTGGTATCCAAACAGGTGCTACCACTCCGGGTCAGAGTGAACCTGAGAGCAACAGCAATTAAGAGGTGGTTCCATGCTCCTCACAACCTCCCAATCAGAGGCCTTGCTGCCAGATGCAGTTTACCGTCATGTCCAGCACCTTGATGATAAGAAAGTTTATGCATGGAAGAAAAAGGGGGAATCATATGTATAACACAAGCTTTAAGGACAAATTTCTTATTCCATGAGTCATGCCACTTCCGAATGTTTTAATTATCTCCCTTTAACTCAACTCTCTAAGCTTTCTGTCCTCAAGAACACATTGCATGGTAGATAAGTGTTAGTTGGATCCAGTGACTTGACTGGCAACAGTAGTAGCAAACAAAAACATAGATTTCAGTTAAAGGGAGATAACTAAGACATCCAGAAGTAGCATGACTCATGGAATGAGAACAATCTACTCCAGCAATCAAAATAAAGGGTTCAGTTCAAAATGCAAAATTCTATCAAGTATTTTTATTGACAAAACACCTGTTTTGTTCTGGTGTAGGAAAGATACTACAAGTATGCGACACATTGTCAGTGGTTTGGCACAAAAAAAACGCAGGTGATGTCATGACAAAGTAACCTTCACAATATATTGGGAATTATGCATGAAGTATGGTCTTGAGGGAACAAAGAAGCCATATGATCATTCACCACTGTCAGTAGTCAAGGGTGCAAAAGCAAAACTCATATGGGATATGATCATCATGAAGAGCTTGGAGAGAAATTGCCCTGATAGCGCACTTGTACGCAAGAGCAGTTATGAATGCAATGTGATAGATGTTATGGTACATTAAGATGAGACCAATAAAGTACCAATTCCTGGCAGGGAAAATTAAAGAAATATATTTAACAACTGTTCTTCCTTTTGTGGTACAAGGATCTTTCTACTTTACTGGATGCCTTTGTTTCTCTGATATCATTGAAACAGCTCATGAGCAAAGGAAAGTGATCTCTTTAAGCTGCCGATAAAAGCAGAGATATAAGCATAGCATAATTCCTCAGCAGAAAAATCCAAGACTTGATATATCATATATGATATCATATATCAAATATCATATTTCCACTGGATTGTTTGTTGCTCATGAGACTGGATTTTTCTCAACAGTGAATTCCTAAGATAAAAATGAGTTTTTATTTAATTAATCTTTCAGAAAACAAAGAAAAATTTTTTATTATTTTTTCACTGTTTTCTATAATCAATGTTCACATTCTATGTCTTTATATTTATTCAGGATTTAGATGATTATGGCTCTTCAAAGCTTCATTTTTATTTGATATTTGAAAACTGCATTGACAAGATTGATTGTTACATTGAAAACAATACATTTCTCAAAATTGTCAAATTTTGCCAACTTTTTCAAATCTGAAAGATTTTAAATATTAAAGAAAATTTTCTTTAAAATAATTTTTGGGGTATGGTAAGACCACCACCACTACTACCACTACTATTTCCAGTTCCTACCAATACTACTACTATTCTTATGATCATTTTACCACCACTATTACTACTACTACTATACAGTATGATTCCTACCACCACTGTTCTTATGACCATTATTTTCACCCCCATTCCTATTCTTAAGATCCTGTTACCACCACTACTACTATTCCTATGATTCCTATCACTACCATCACTATTTTCCTGATCATTATTACTACCACTACTGTGCCCATGATGATGATCATCATACCACCAGCACTACTGCTGCTGTTCCTATGAGTCCTACCACGACCATCACTATTACTGTGACCACCATAATCCAACCATTGTGCCCCATCATACTACAGTGTCTATAAATGCACCTTGTTTATGCTCAGTCCTTATTTTGTGGTATTGATCCTCATCTCATCCACCTCTGAGACATCCACTTCTTTGCTCACTCAATCCTCACCCCCTCCTCCTCATTCATTTGTCCTCTTCCCACTTTTAACACTCCTTCTTGCATCCATGATGATAAATTCCTCTTATTCACAGTTTCTCTGCCTTCATTGATTTGATGGTGGGGGAGAGAGAGAGAGAGATGGCAGCAGTAGATATAAAGAAATGGATGAAGTCATTTATCCGACCCTGATCCCAAATTGTTTCAAGCCAGAATTAAAGCAATTCCTCTTGACTTCCTTCACTCATTCACACACTTTCATTCATTTTTTCTTTCTCAATATTTCCCTTTTTTTCTTCTTTTTACTTTCAATTTTACTTTATGTGTAAGTCAAGATTTTTTTTAAAACACTTTTTCATTACCTTTTGACATTTCTTCACCTTTTTTTTTTTCATTTTCATAATTTTTTTATTTACTCTCTTCTTTTTTTTCTTCTTTCATTCTACTTTATTTATTTTTTCTTTGCCTCTTAATCACTTATTCTTTTTTTTTTTTTTCTTCATTTTTCTTTTTATTCTATTTCATTCCCTCTTCACCTGGGCACCTCAACGTGGTGTAATGGTTAGCAAGCTTCTCTTAATAAAATCATTACAATTGAGTACTGAGTTTGATTCTCACTGGGTGCCCCTTACTTCTGGCCGTGTGCCACATCTAAACTGTGCTTAGAAAATCACCATTCTCTCTTCATTTTTTTATCTTTGCTTCACTCTCACTAAAATCATTACAATTGAGTACTGAGTTTGATTCTCACTGGGTGCCCCTTACTTCTGGCCGTGTGCCACATCTAAACTGTGCTTAGAAAATCACCATTCTCTCTTCATTTTTTTATCTTTGCTTCACTCTCACCCATTTCTCTCAATCTCTCTGTCATTCCCTTCTTCATCTTTGTCGGCTCCTAATCTATTTTACCAACTTTGTCATTCATAAATTTTTTGTGAGATAAAAAGAAAAGTGATATTTCTCAACAGTTACAATTGACTTGAATGTTTTTTTTATTTCTTGAAAACTCTCTTCCATAATAATCATTAAACAAATTGCTTATAAAATCTTTGATAAAATTTGAAACCTCTTGAGTGTATGAACTTATGAGGGATACATTGCCCCATTCACACTTTCTCTATCTCATAATCTCATAATTTCTTCACGTATCACAGATAATCTTTTTAAATTCACTCCCATTTAGTAAACTTAACTAGTAATGTCTCTCTCCTCACATTTTTCTTGCATTTTTCAGTTAGCATATAAGTGTATTCATTTGTGTATCCAATTAAAATTTGTTCAACTTTCAGAGAATTTGCGTAATTTCACCTATCTATAAAGATTATCAGGAATTTTAATATTATCAGTGTTATAGAGAAATATTTCATTAGCTTTCTTCTTTCAAACTTAAATATACACACAATATCATACAAAAGTGACAACATTTGTTGGGTGGTTTTTAACTAAATGTTTTATATCTTTCTTTTAATCGGTTCACCCAAATCAAGGTGGTACAGCCACTGATGCACAGGGGGCTACATAAGAGTAAAAGTTTAGGCAGAAGGAGAGTGAAGAGAAAGACAAACCAGTTACAGGGAGTGTCAGAGAAAGAGCAAGAGAAGGATGTGTGAAGACAGTTGCAAAGGTAGAGAGAAAGGAAAAGAGCAAGAGATATAGGGTGATGTAGAAAGGACAAGTGGTTAAGAGATAGGAATTGACATTGCATTTAAATTCCTGGAGGTCGTAGCTGTTAGGAAAGCAAGTATATTGAAAGGAGTTCTACGGGCATGAAGTGCAAGAAAAGAAGCTACTGGAGTAGAATTGTCAGCTGCATAAGAGGGATATATTTTAAATTAAAAAATAAATTAGCCTATTTATTTATTATTTTTTTTTGCATTGTATCTCTTCCGTACGTGGGTGATTATCTCTCTCCACAACTTCTTCTTTGTAGCTCTTACCAAGATATTTTTTAAAATTGTCTCTTGGTCCTTATTCTGCCATACACTGACATAAGCTTTCTAGGAAAGGTTATCCACTGTTTTCCTCCATCATTAGTGCCTTCAGTATATGATTGTCAAATTTTCAAGTCTTTCTTTCCTTATTATATAACCTAGAAATTTTAACTCTCTCTCTCTCTCTGAGAGTGCCATATGTGATACACACTTTGGGCGATCATGTCTCGAAAGAGACATGACTGACTGGGCAGAAGATTATCTCGCAGTAATTTGCTATTGCTTTGTGCAGTATACTGGTTGCCAGTTAAAGCTATAGAACCCAATCTGTCCTATTATTTAACCCGTAACTGGAGGGAAGAAATGGATTAATAACTTTCCCAAGTGTATTTGTACGTAAGTGAATGCAAGGAATTCAACTGGAATTCGAATTCGGCTCCTCGATTTGTCGTTCTGAGCCAATATTCACTGCACCACAACAGCTCTGATAAGAAGTCTAAATTTCCTTTTTCTTCCATTTTCCTTAAAACTTCCACATCAATTCATGGTATGCTCAGCATCTTCCTGTAGAATCACATCTGTTAACCAAAGTTTCCTTTTTATATAGGAGGACTGCTGTTACATATCAATTCAGCACGCTTATCTTTGTAATGGAATTTTCCTGCAATTTGGCAGCTCAATTTCAGTCACTTTCTCACCAATCGGATGTGGCTTCCCTCTGTCTTTTCTACAAATATTTTCACAACTTCTTCTCCGACAAGCTTATCTTACTGGTGCCCACCTCTACACAAATATACTTGGGCTACTTGTCTAGCAACTCGATCTCACCCTTTTACAGTCAAAACAGTCAGATGTAACCACCACTTCTACTTTATTAGTTTCTTTTCTCGCACTTCCCCACTATGAAACTCCCTTCCATATACTCGCTTCCCTGATAGCTACAATCTCCAAGAGTTTAAGTGCAATGTCAACTACCATCTTTTATCTCCTTGATTCCAATCTTTCTTTAATCCTTTCTTTGATAACCCCTGTATCTTGTTCCTCTTTCTTTTCACTCTCGTCTCATGTAACCCACTGTGCACCAGTGGCAGTACTACCTTGTTTGGGGTGAAATGATTAAAAAAATATAGGAGGATTGATATTGCATATCAGTTCAGTAGACTTTTTTTTTTTAATTGTTTTACCCCAATCAAGGCAGTACTGCCACTGATGCATAGGGGGCTACAGAAGAGAGTAAAAGTTTAGTCAGAAGGAGAGTGAAGAGAAAGACAAACCAGTTACAGGGGGTGTCAGAGAGAGGGCAAGAGAAGGATGGGAATACAGGTGTAATGACAGTTGCAAAGATAGTGAGAAAGGAAAAGAACAAGATACAGGGTATCAACAAAATAAGACAAGGGAAGGACTGGAGTTAAGCAAATAAGAGATGGGAATTGACATTGCATTTAAATTCTTGGAGGTTGTAGCCATCAAAGAAAGCAAGTATATAGAAGGGAGTTCCACAGGCAGGAAATGCGAGAAAAAAAGCTGCTGGGGTAGAAGTGGCGGTTGCATTTGGTTGATTTAACTGCAAAAAGGTGAGAACTTGTTGCCAGTCTGGTTGCTCAAGTAAATTTTTGTGGAGGGGGCACAAGTTAAAGAGAGATAGAGAAGCCACATCCTGCTGGTGAAAAAGTGGCTGAACTGTTTCTTTATACTTTTTTTTGTATTTGGAACTTATAAGGAGATATTTTCAGCATTCACTGCAATATAGAAGGATTGATATTGCATACCAGTTCAGCCCTCTTTGCTTCTAATAGAATTTTCCTGTTTCTTTATACCATTGTTTAATTTTTTGAAGGCATCTTTTTATTCTAATGTTTCTTTGGATTTCAGTGTCACATTTTCTGTTTAACATCTCAAATTCCTAGTTTATATTTCGTTTGTTTCTCTTGCTGATGAGGCTGACTGCTGTTGAAACGCTGGTTTCTGTACAACCACCAAAAGTTAAGCAATGTCTAGTCTAGAGGACTAACTGCTTGTATTTGCAGGGATTGTAAAGGATCTTCTTCTTCTATGTGCCCTGTCCCTTCAGGACGTAGGCATTCATGGCTTTCCAGGTCTCCCTATCCCTTGTGACTCTTTGCATGCTTTCTTCTGTTACACCACCAAAAACCCTGCTCTGCCATCCACTAGCTCAAGCCCATAAATCTAGAATAAATGTATAGAAACTAGCATGGCCACAAAATGAGGGATTAGTTTATATATTGGTTATAATATAAAATTGATCCCCAATTTTATATCCACATTGAAATTTCTTATAAACCGTTGGCATATATATTCTTCTTCTATGTGCCCTGTCCCTTAAGGATGTAGGCAATCATGGCTTTCCACGTCTCCCTATCCCTGGTGGCTCTGAGCACGCCTTCTCCTGTTACACCATGCAATCTTCGTTCCGTCATCCACCTGATTAGTTCCTTCAAATATGTCATCCATTGCTTTCTCCTGTCTCTTTTTCACTCTACCTGGCCTATTAATATCAGTTTCTCCAGGCCTTCCTTCCTCATTGCATATCCCAGGAACTTCAGCTGTCTCTTCCTGATGCTCAGTATTAATTTCCTTTTTGTTTCCATCATTTCCAAGACCTCATTAAAGGATAATGGCTCAGAATTGTTAATTAGAGAGCCAAGTTTCAATTCCAGTTCATGTGCAAATATTTGAGAAAAATTTTGAATTCACTTCTTCTTCTCCCTACAACTATGGCTTAAATAGTAAAACTTGTATCTCTAAACCATTAGTATCTCCAGAGATAAAATTGTGCCCAGATATTTAGAATTTTGCAATAAATAGCTGATATAGTTTGATCTGTCATTAAACAATATTATTCATACAACTTCCTGACAATCATACATTGTCTTCTTACAATTAATGCTTAGTCCTTCATTCCCCCTCTCTTTTATTAGCTTTAATTCATAGTTTGTATCTTGAGCTCTCTCTTTCTGAGAACCATACATTCTATCTTTTCACAATTAATGCTTAGTCTATCCTGCTCGCTCTCTTTTAAAGCCTCGCTATCAACCATCCAACTTCCTGACAATCACACATTCCATTTTCTTACAATAAATCTTTTTGATATTTTCCCCTTTACTAATTTTTTTAAGGATTTTCCTGCAGTTTGTAAAAGTTGGATAATCCTGATCAGAAATCACATTTTTGTTTTACCCTTGTAGGGGCCTCGACTAAGCAGGTCAAATTGGCCTTGTGCCAAACTCAACTGACGTCCTAACAATTTAAATATATCAGAAGGTTGAAGGTTAGATGTTGAAATATGGAAGGATAAAATATTTCATTTCTACATTAAAGTAAAATTTTTAATAACAGGATAACAAAATTGTAAAAAAAAATATGTTCATAGAGAAAATGTATGTAGTTAATTGTTCAATGAGAAATGTAAGTATCAAAATGTCCTACAGAAATTAAAAGTTTATGGTCAATAGTAGTCAGTAGCTAAGTGTCCGAGGGGGGGGGCGTATGCTGATAGTAGCAGAATGTGAAGTCTTATGTTCCTTCCCCTTTTTGGTAGGTTGGCGACGAGGTGAGAAAAAGGTGAAACCAATAAAGAAATTGTCCTTATTGCAGACAGTTAGTATCCTGTTGTTGTTTTAGTTTCCTTTAGTGGCATGGAGTGAAAATGAAGAAAGAAAAATGGGAAGAAGAGATAGAATGAACATGTGTCGGTGAAACATGACTGAGTCAGCTTGAAGTTTCTTCCTTACATTGATGATGAGATGCTATCAGATAACACTCCCAGGCATTTTCATTCTTTAGTTGTGAAAAAAATTTAACTGGCATCATAGATTAATTTGCTATTTCCTATCCAATCAGGATTCAGAATTTTACTTTTCACACTGACTTGTGAAATTTGCCTTGGTCTGGTTTTTTCTAAATGTTTTTAGTTGTTTGAATCTGATTTTGCAGGTGTGCAATTTTACTTTGTGTGTTTTAGTTAAATGTTGGAGGATATAGGATTTGTATTCTATACACCCATATTTCAACTTTTGAATAGCGCTGGTCTCAAAACGTAAGTCACTGAGGATATCAAAATTTTACTAAATTCTTAAAATAGGTTTTAAAATATCATCTCCTATGGTTAACAATTATGCATTTAATGTTGATTGGTTGTTTTTTTTTTTTGATAATGATAGCTTTGAATATTTTCATTTTTCTGTGAATGTGAAAAATTTATAGGAATTTATATATAGCTCACTTAGAAAACAAAATAAACAATTTTGCCAAACCTACAACATGTGTTTAATATATTGATGATATATACATATTAATAAAAACCTTAGAAGAAAGTTTTATGCTCTATGAACTCCTGTTATAATTCTGTTCCAGAGATATTGTGTTAAACTTTAATAGCACTGCCAATCATTGCTCGGTACAAGTCTCTACTTTCTGCTCTGTGTTCCATTTATGCAAACATTTTAGGTAGGTTAATTGCTACATTCTTTTGTCCCTCTTGCCTTCAATATGTTGTTTGGGTTTCAGATTCTCCAAACACACTTTCCACTTTCCAAGCCCTAGAAATCACAATTCTCTTTATGATTATACAAGTGTACTTACTTAAACATTTTTGTTAAAACTTCCTAATTATTAATGTTTTCAGGAAATAGTATTCTCAACTTTAGACTATAATTCAACTTTCTAATGCATTAAAACATTGAACTTGGGTTACTATCCTGTTTGATCTCTTCATGCTATAAAATGCTGAACCATGGTTACCACTCAGGTATACAGGAACATTTCAGCATTCTCTAGTATATGACATTGTGTTAGATTCTTATTGATCATTTAGTTTCTCAGCATACAAGAACATCTCAAAGTCTGACTGTCAGTCCATCCAAGGAATTCAGGATATTACTCTATTTTCAAGATGTCGAAGATTTCAATGAATAATTTTCTTCTTTTAATATATTTATCCAACTGTGAAGTGAGAAAGATGACTGGCTCTACAGACAAAAAAAATTTCTTTTACACTGTTTATGCAATTGAAGTATTTCTTCAGTTGTGTTTTCATGAGATTTTTGTACAATATTCATTATGCCTAAACTTTAACTGTGTATTCTGATGGTGTCAAAAAAGAGAAATATTTGCACAAAAACAATTTATCTTATCAAGAACAGATAACATGTAAAAATCACCATTTTTTTTTTTTGTAATTTGTTTATAATTTGCTTATCTAACAAAATCTTCATCTTTGTGCAGTTCCAAAATATCTCAATCAAGAATTTTAGAAGAAATGGAATTCCTTGATTACAAGTTGGTTTCTTTATTTCTCTCCATATTTTCCCTCCCATTTTTATTCATTTTTTTTCTCTCCTTTATTTTTTACGACTCAGTCTTTTCGATTCTATCTCCCCTTCCTCATCCTTTCACTATTTCTTACAGTTTCTCTTCTGTCCATTTCTTCCTTCTCATCATTTGTTTTACCTATCACCTGATCTTCCTTTTCTTTTTTTTATGGCCTCACTACTTTTATATGCCCCTCCACCATAAATAATGGCCTTAAATGATCCATTCACTCTCCCATAAATGATTGTGAATGAGCAGGCAGGGCTCACTTTCTTATACATTTTCCATGTTTCTTGTGAGGAGAAAATGGTGTCACCTCTATTCTCAGAATATTGCATACCTTACATAGAAAAGCTGTTGACAATTTCAGTAAGCTTATGAATCTTAGGAATTCAGTTGGCATATTTCTATAAGTTAAAAACCTTGACAAAATGAACATTGTCAAAGGCTTTCTAAAATAATTGTCATTCAATTTTGTTATAAACCAAATATAATTCCAAATTGATTCTGACAATAATAATTTTGTACACATTTTATAAAACATGAAATACTGATAAAACACACATACACACACATATATATATATATATATATATAGCAGTAATAAATCCAAGAGAAAATTTGGTAAATAATCTCATCAGATCCTAGTAATATTAGGCAAGATATTAAAACTTGACATAAATGTTAAAAAAAGAGCTTGATGTAAATTTAATTTACAGAGCAGATATTAATTTCATATCTATATTCAATATTTTAAATTTGAGAAAGAGCCATTTCTGCAGGTTCTTAGAACCCACTTTTTTACATTCAGCAAGATTTTTATTTTTTATTTTAACATCAGGCTAGGGTTGAATAAAGCAGGTTCTAAGAATCTGTAGAAATGTCTATTTCCCAGTAAATATAAAATGTTGAATTTACATTTTATATATATATATATATATATCAAGAGCCAGATTGGTTTGTGAGGAGTTAGTTTCCATAAAACCATGTGAGCCTAGCTAATTAATAGTTTCACCAAAACTAATTCAATTGAGATGCCTTTGTACATGTGAGGTTTTTTCAGGACTACCTTTTTGTTTCCATAGCACATTAATGCACAATTGCATTCGGATGTGAATCTGATTCCAGACTGACCGCATGAAGCTAAGAAGCTTTCTTTTCCCAAAAATGGATCTGCTATTTTCAAAAGTTCTGTTTCAATATCAAGTGAGACTTTATTGTTCTTAAGTTTTTTAAAAGCTTTCTTGATGTCTTCATCTCTAGCTTCATTGCTGTTTACAGTTGAAGATGGAATTCTTAATGTTTCAATGTCTAATGGTATATATTCTATTACTCTAGGAATCTTCAACTTAGTGGCGGAGGGCAAGGTTAAAATTTAACTCAAGTAAAATTAATTTTGTAACATAAGAGGGAGAAATACCAAGCAGAAAAAAATTTCAGTCAACTATTTAAATTCTGAATCCATTGTTTTTATGGCCTTATTTTGATGAATTTGAAAGAAACTATGATATATCATGCCACTTTCCTTTTACCAAACTCTGGTCAGAGACTTCCAGGGATGACAGTGGTGGGAGAATTTCCTTTTACCAAACTCTGGTCAGAGACTTCCAGGGATAACAGTGGTGGGAGAATTTCCTTTTACCAAACTCTGGTCAGAGACTTCCAGGGATGACAGTGGTGGGAGAATTTCCTTTTACCAAACTCTGGTCAGAGACTTCCAGGGATGACAGTGGTGGGAAAATTTCCTTTTACCAAACTCTGGTCAGAGACTTCCAGGGATGACAGTGGTGGGAGAATTTCCTTTTACCAAACTCTGGTCAGAGACTTCCAGGGATGACAGTGGTGGGAGAATTTCCTTTTACCAAACTCTGGTCAGAGACTTCCAGGGATGACAGTGGTGGGAGAATTTCCTTTTACCAAACTCTGGTCAGAGACTTCCAGGGATGACAGTGGTGGGAGAATTTCCTTTTACCAAACTCTGGTCAGAGACTTCCAGGGATGACAGTGGTGGGAGAATTTCCTTTTACCAAACTCTGGTCAGAGACTTCCAGGGATGACAGTGGTGGGAGAATTTCCTTTTACCAAACTCTGGTCAGAGACTTCCAGGGATGACAGTGGTGGGAGAATTTCCTTTTACCAAACTCTGGTCAGAGACTTCCAGGGATGACAGTGGTGGGAGAATTTCCTTTTACCAAACTCTGGTCAGAGACTTCCAGGGATGACAGTGGTGGGAGAATTTCCTTTTACCAAACTCTGGTCAGAGACTTCCAGGGATGACAGTGGTGGGAGAATTTCCTTTTACCAAACTCTGGCCAGAAACATTCAGGGATGACAGATGCGGCTTAATTTTCTGTCACCAAATACTGACCAGAAACATTCAGGGATGATAATTATGTAAAAATGTAATAATATTAATAAATAAAATAATAATAATAACTAGTAAAAAAAAGAAAATACATTTTCCCTACGATGCTAAGAATAATGGAACTGGAAATATGATTACCCACCCATGCTAGCCCCATCGCCTGGTCTCACCTACTTTTGTTAGGTGGCGTTTTGGAAAAATATAAAAATGAAAACACCTTCTACATTACTCTCTTTTTCCTCTTTGCTCCAAGATGTGAAACATGCTGTATTGTACTGACATTTTGACAAAGAAAAAGATAAGACATCCCATAACCATGTTTAAACCTTCCAACAACAAATTAAGTAGAAGCTTTTTTTTGGTTGTTGCAACTTTGCACAAGGCTGACTTGAACTCAAATATGAATATGATACTGACCTACCCTAACTCCTGGACCAAAATGAAGACAGTCATACCAAAAAGGCATTAAAAACTTTGTTAAACTAGTCACCATAAAAAGAAAAAAAAAGTTCTATAGCAATATGCAAGTTTTTTAAGCTTCTATCTTTGTTTGAACAGACACCTTCACACAAAATATACACAAACACCTAATCTTTTCAACTTCTTCACAGTTTTGATTAATTGTCTGTTTCAAACTATTAGATCTTCTACAAAATTAATTTTTTCCTCACAATGGTCATATAAATACAACTCTTTCCTGTTGACTAACATGTCACTTATTTGATAATAGCCTTAAATATCCCATATTAGTAACAATGCTACATTAAGAAAGCAAATCTTGTTTCAACAAGAAAAGGAATCTATAATCTTAAATGACCAATCAAAATACTTATTCAATTTTTTTTTTTTTAGGAATTATCATTATTATGCACCATTATATATTATACACCTTTCAATTGTTACATTTTTTTACACCCTTTAAATTCAGGCTTGGTATTTTTTACACCCTTTAAATTCAGGCTTGGTATTTTTTACACCCTTTAAATTCAGGCTTGGTATTTTTTACACCCTTTAAATTCAGGCTTGGTATTTTTTACACCCTTTAAATTCAGGCTTGGTATTTTTTACACCCTTTAAATTCAGGCTAGATAATCTTGATTGTTATAATTTACAATGTTTACATTATTGTATCTTCTGACCTATTTTAGGCATTCTTAAAAGAAATCTTTATATGATCTTTAATGAAGGTAATATATACAGTGCTGTGCAAAAATAAGTGAAACTCTAAGATAATATTAAAACATTTCTCTTTTTCAAAAGAATCTTAAACTATGTATTCATTAAGAAAAAAACTTATAAAATGAATTACAACCACTTTCTTAAAGATTTGTCAAGCTAGAATAAAAATATTAATTAAAGATTAAGATGTGAAGCCTTAAATTTAATGTTTGGTGACTTTGACAAATCATTTTCTATAATTTAAAAAAAAATTTTGGCAGTAGTGAGCATCAGTTTTTGACCATTGTTCTTCTCCCACAATTGATCGATGTTACCTGGTCTTCTTGCATGGACTTTTCTTTTAAACTCTAACCACAGATTTTTAATTTGATTTTTTTTTTTCATCATGTTTTTCAATAAGGCATTACAAGATTTGAATTATTTTTTTTTTTAAACTATTCTTTTGTGAATTTATTTTGATGATTTCGATCATTGTCTTGTTGACAAATCCAGCCCTGAACTAAACCCAACTTTCAAACCAAGGACAAAACAGTTTCATTCAAAATTGTTTGGTATCTTCAGAGTTCATTATACTATCAATATTTACTATTTTGCTTGTTTCAACTGCAGCAGACACCTCCAAATCCTAATGCCTAATATGAACTTTGTCATAGCTGAACTAAGCATGCTTGTATTTTTTCATTAGGAGTGGATTTTCTCTATGGAGTCTGCCATGAAGATGGGAATCATTCAGATTTTGTTGCACTGTAGACATTGGGTGGGGGGGCTTGTATAATTCCCACGAACAATAAATAAAAAGGAAAATACACTACAAATAAGGTAAAATAAACTTTGGTTTATTTTCATAAAAAAAAATAAAAGAATTATTTTTTTATACAAAATGTAGTTGTCCGTATGAAGAATGGAAGAAAGAAAGGAATTGGGAGTGTGAGAGGGAAAGAAAGGGACTATGTTGCAAGTGGGGTGAGAGAAAGAGAGGGTGAAACAATGTTCATTAATGCATGAAACGGTCTGTTGTGTGAGCTGCTGTATTTTCTCTATATATGCTCTGAACTGCCCGTTCCTCTCTCTGGTGAAGAAAGTTTCTATTGCCTTTTTATATTCATGGTGAGGCTCCTGGAAATCAAGAAATGTTTTTTTATCAAGCCCTGATTGGTCAAAATTCATATTTTTGACCATGTGATGTGTTTTCAACTATGTCCATGCTTTTGGGTGTGCCATTCTTGTTTTTACTCCCAAAGTGTTTGGTAAGGGGTGAATGCCCATACAATTGTATTTTTAGAGACACACATGGTGTGAATTGATTTTATTGTGTGTGTGTGTGTGTGTGTGTGTGTGTGTATTGAGCTTGGAAAATAAAACAAGAAACAGCACAACATACACACATTGATTCTGACATTGGCCAGGGAACTTGAAGAACAGCAATGGTCACATTGAGATTCACCTGGGCTTGCTGGACTAAATATCTACTTGCTCTTATAGTTATTTTTCATGGACAACCACTTCTTGATTCCAATGCCATCATACAAAAGGGAAGACAAACCATTTTGATTGCTTTATGTAGTCTTCCCCATCATTATAGGCTCCAAAGTTTCAGGAAGTTCTATTGATCTGGGCGTGTGTTTTTTTTACATTTAGTTACTAACTGCACTATCAGATCCGGCATAAAATAGAGTATTGCTGCCATATTTAGGCAGAAGTTGCCAAGTCATCACTTTCCAGTCTCGATAGTCCAAAAGTGTCCCCGCCTCCTTGTGAGTGACAAATTATATTCCAGCCTACAACCCTACTCTCAAGGAGTTTCTTTCTGTGTACCACTGTTCTGTGGAACTGGCTCTTAAGTAGACGTTTTCATGATCACTACAAAATTTAGTCTGTTCTGATCTAGGATTAACCATTATCTTTGCCACGTACCATATACTCTTTAACCCTCTACCTAGAGTGATTACCAGGTCTTGAACTCTTTACCAAGAGTGACTACCAGGCCTTGAAGCTAACAGAAGAAAGAAATTATTGTTATATTACCTGTTTTTTGCAAAGATATCCCTATTTTTTGAAAATTTTAAACAGATCTACTGACCTGTGGTTAAGGTTCCAACTTGTGGCATTTCTATCGAAGAATCAATTTTGTGCCAGGTGCGTGCGAGACTACTCAGTCACAAAATATAACATCCAAAGTAATACAAAATAATGTTGGATTATAAATCAAATCCATTAATCCTGTACAAATATTATAAAATAGAAAGTTTAGAAATCAAAAATGTTTATGTGAGGGAGTCATCAGTTATTAGGCAATTATGTCTCAGATTTTCCCGCAGTAGGTTTCCATTATTTTCTGCAGTAGACTTGTTGCCAACCAAGGCTATAGAACCCAATCTTTCCTATCTAACCCATAGCTGGAGGGGAGAGACAGATTAGTACCATTTCCAAGGATATTTGCTTGTAAGTGAATGCAACAATTGCAACTGGAATTTGAACTCGGCTCTCTGATTTCTTGTTTTGAGCCAATATCCCCTACACGACCTATGCACATCCTGGGTGGGGGGAAGACATCACATTATTTAAAAACCTGCATCAATGAACACAAGAAAGATTTGCATTTGGACAAATGATCTAACCCTCTCATATGGCTTAGGAACAATGCTGGCCATAAGATTGATTTCACTAATGCCCCCCTCCCCAATTATAAAAAGGACATAATCCTTTAAGGAAAAAATACTTTGAAAGTTTAATGATAACATTATTACCAACTATAAATACATGACTAAGACATTCTATTACTTTGCCAAACGAGAGAAGAAATGGATTAATACCTTTTCTAAGAGTATTTGTGCATAAATGAATGCAACAAATTCAACTGGAATTCAAACTGGGCTCTCTGACTTGTGCCACATCCTTGGTGATCAGGGGAGACATCATGTGATATAAAAACCTGCATCAATGAACACAAAGATTTGCATTTTGACAAATGATCTAACCCTCTCGTATTGCATAGGATCAATGCTGGCCATAAAATTGATTTCACTAATGTACTCCACCTTTAAAAAAAAAAAAAAAAAAAAATTCTTTAAGGAAAAAATACTTTGAATGCTTTATGATAACATTATTAATAACTATAAATACATGACTAAAACATATCACATTGCCAACCTTCTTTGACTCTAACTTATATCGAGCTAATACTAAGAGTACGTGCATAAAAAACAGTCCCAGTTTTATAACATTAGTTTTCATAAACTTATTCTGAAGAGAACTTTTAGTATGTTATAATATTTCGGTATCTCAGTGTAAAGTCAATGTACTAAACAAATCCTTCAAATAAAACCAATAAATTGTAAACGCAAATTCTACTCCATTAGCTTCTTTTCTCGCATTTCCCGTCTGTGGAATTCTCTTCCGCATACTTGCTTTCCTGACAGTTACAATCTCCAAGAATTTAAATGTAAAGTCAATAGTCATATCCTGTCTCACTAACTTACATCCTCTCTCTCATGCTTTTCCACCCCACTCTCACCAGTACTCTTTTTCCTCTCCTACTCTCTTCCTGACACCCCCTGCAACCTCTCACTCCTCAACATTCCTCCTATGTAACCCCCTGCACAACAGTGGCAGCAAAATGCCTTGCTTGGGGCGACATGATTATAAAAAAAATACACAGAAATGTTCTTGGAATAATTCTCTTGAGTAATTCACTCGGAAACAATCACTTCAATGACACACAACACCCAAATGACGCACAACATAGAACACCCTCAGACTTCTGTTTTGGTGCTTTATATACTAAATATTTATAGTCACATGATCCCAGCACAATCAATTCAACGGTTACGTTTTTTGGCTAGAAATCCATGTTTGACTACATGTGTTGGTATCAACATTTTCCCTATATATAGATTAAAGTGGAACGTTACCTGCAAGAGGTGTAGACATTAGAACTGCTCCTACTAGACAGGCACACATACACAATTATGAATCCACATTACCATTTGATGCCTGCTTAGACATACTAGAATTTTAACAAACTTACATGTGCATAGAATTATTTATGGTTTTACTACATGTGATACATGACTGACTAATAAGAATTGACCCAAACAAAATTGAAAATGATAAAATCTTTCTTCTTACCAAATCGAAGTTCTTGTGCCAAATGCAAAAACTTTTCTACCCTTTGTTCATGCATTGAATACTATTTCCATATCTGGTCTTGTGCTCCTGCTATTTATCTCTGGGTTCTTGATAACATCCAAAGGAGGATCTGCAATGTGATCGATCCTGACTTGGCAATTTGACTTCAATCACTTTCTCACTGACAGAATGTGGCTTCCCTCTATCTTTTCTATAAACATTTTCACAGTTTCTGCTCTGACGAGTTTATCTCTCGGGTGCCCATCTACATGAATTTATTCGAGCTACTAGATTGACAATTAGGTCCAACCATTTTACAGTCAAAACAGTTAAATATGATCGCCACATATACTCTTTCTTTTCTTGCACTTTCCACCTTCGGAAATCCCTTCCATATACTTGCTTTATAACATGACTTCTGGTTGAGTCCAGCCAACCTTCTTGACCTTTAGTCAATTCAGCCCATGTTGTGTTTATTCATCTTGGATTGTCCAAAGCAGGATCACTTGTCATCACCCAACTAGGTTAACCCAGACACATAAAGGAAAGGCATATGATGAAAAACCAGATTTAAGACTGCCACGCCATGGTGTAGATTTATATATATAAATATATATAAATATTGAGTAGATACAAAATCATAAACAAGTCAAAGCTAAGTGCTGCAAAAAAAATTGGTTGACTGGTATTTCAGTAGCATGCTAATATTTGTGATCTATTATCTCCATGGATGATGGTTTGCTTTATTTACAGCTTGTCAAATTTGGACTGTCTCTTGCAATATCTCTGGTGGTAGGCTATTTCAGCTTGACTTTATCATTGGTCCCTGTCTCACTCAAGTTTGTTTTCCACCTTAGTTTTATTAAAAAGACACAAAACCAGGGTGTTGAGGGTGGGCATGTGATTTGTACCTCCTCTCGCCTTTTATACAGCTTAGCATCTCAAAATGTCAGTAATATCATTTAACCACTTTGACTTCCATTGGAAGGGGAGAAAACTCAGGAAATTCTGAAGGCTAAATTTTTGACTTAGGGTCATAAATCGTCAAAACCAATTAACAGTATTTTCACTACACTAATTTTTGATAAATTCACTTACTTTTCTCCACAAAAGCAATTTGCACTTTAAAATCTGTATTTTTCAATTTTATCATTTTGGTTACTTTTCTGATAAAAATAAATGTATTCTCCAATTTTTAAATAAAATTTTTTCTCATTTTGAAAATCACTTAAAATTAATACTAGCCATCTGAAAATAGGATTATAGATTCCCTGATAGCTACAATCTTCAAGAATTTAAGTACATCATCAACTGCAATCTTTTATCTCCTTGATTTCTATATTTCTATTTCTCTTAACCTTCTCTAAAGCAATATTCACATCTTTCTCTTATCTTTTCTCTGACACCACCTGTGCCTTTTTCTTTCTTTTTTTCGCTCTCCTCTCATGTTGTGGTGCAGTGGATATCAGCTTGGAACGAGAAATCGGAGAGCCAAGTTCAAATTCCAGTTGAATTCATTGCATTCATTTACGCACAAATATCCTCAGGAAAGGTATTAATCTGTCTCTTCCTTCCAATTATGGGTTAAATAACAGGACAGATTGGGTTCTATAGCCTTGGCTGGCAACCAATTTTACAGTAGAAAGCAATGGCAAGCTACTGTGGGATAATCTTCTGCCTAGTCAGTCATGTCTCTTTCAAGACATGATCGCCCAAGCGTGTTTCACGTATGGCACTTAACTGACTGACTCATGTAACACCCTACGTATGATTGGCAGTATTGCCTTACTTGGGGTGAAATGATAAGAAAAAGAAACAGCAAGATCAAAAAAAAGTAGGCACAAAATTATAAAAGAACCACAAGGTGAAGTTTTAAAGAAAAAGCATTTAATACATGTGGAGCAGTGGATATCGGCTCGGAATGAGAAATCGGGGAGCCGAGTTCGAATTCCAGTTGAATTCCTTGCATTCACTTACGCGCAAGTACCCTTGGGAAAGGTATTAATCCGTCTCTTCCCTCCAGTTATGGGTTAAATAATAGGACAGATTGGGTTATATCACCTTGGTCGGCAACCAGTCTACCGCAGAAAGCAACCTACTGCGGGATAATCTTCTGCCCAGTCTGTCAAGTCTCTTTCGAGACATGATCGCCCAAAGCGTGTATCGCGCATGGCAACTGACTGACTGGCTGACATAAGTACAGGCCAAAAAAAAAAAAAAAGAAGTACTAAAGGTTGCACAAAAATTTGCTTTTGTGAACCTATTATGCCAAGAAAACACATTTCTGACATTACAAAACAGATATAAAGAAAAAAGGTCACAATTGTTCAGAAGAAGGACAAGGATTCAATGAGAAAAAAGATTACAGCAGAAAAAGCAAATGATCCTGAAGAGTGAAGACATTGCAATAATGTTTTCATGAAACTTCAAAATTAGCATAAAATAACACTGCTCAGCTAAGTGACAATTAATTTTTGACATTAATTCTATTAACATTCTATCCTCATCTCTGCATTGTGTCATAGCAAGCTTGTCTTGCTAGGACCTATTACAACTGAGTAGTGAGTTCGACCCTCATTGGGTATCTCATAGTTTCGGCCTTGTGACACATCTAAGCAGCACTTAGAAAATCAACTATTCTCATCTCAATATCAAGCACTTTGACAAAATGCTCTGCTTGCCTAAAATGTCTTTCTACTAGTAATCTACTGGAAAAAGACTAACAATTTTGGTACTAAATATCATTACAATTTAACACACACACATACACTGGTAATGGGCATGACGGTAAACTGCATCCAGTAGCAAGGCCTTTGATTGCTGTGAGGAGCATGGAACCACCTCTTAATTGCTGCTGTTCTCATGTCCACCCTGACCTGGAGTTGTAGCACCAGTTAGGGCTCCAGCTGTAGGTAAATAGTTATCCCTCAAACTGGAGTCAAAACACTATGAAAGTATAAAAATACACTTTTATAGAAATATATACACAAAAATAGACAATTATAGAAAAAAATGTACATTTTTGAAGGAAAAATATTACCAACAATACATTTTTGAAAAATAATTATTACCATAACAGGTTTTTGAAGGAAAAAAAGAAATATTCTCAGCAAAACATTTTTAATACCAAACTAGGAGACATTTTTAATTTTTGTAAAATAAAAAAAGAGTAAGAACAAAAATTCTTCATTAAAATCTGACTAAATCAACCTTCTCTCTATAACCGAACATTAAAAAAGATACCTTAAAACCCCACCTTATTGGCGTTAAATAATCCAAACAGGCTGATATGCCATTAAACAAAACTCACACACACACACACACATATATAGATTAATAGATAGATAGATTTTGTGCTTATATAAGAGAATAGGTAAATCATGAAGTATGTTAGCTTAATGTACCTTTAAGAGGTTTACAATTTAAATAGGATGCCAAAAAACAAATCAGTTGACATGTTATAAAAACAGAAAGGTTGTTAATACTAGTGTGAAATATCTGCCTGAATTTCTAGGATGAAAATTATCCTTATTTACACGACATTCAAATTATTGTGCTTCTCTTTGTTGTTTAAGGCTCCAAGTTCTCCACGGTTGAAATTGTCCTATGGTTTAATAGTTTAGTGGATTAAAGCGTGAATTTGGTGACATAATAATTGTGAGTTCAATCCCTTGGCCAGGTACTGTGTACCTGGAGTGTGTACACAGGGTGAATAATAACTGAGCAGTACTAAAAATCAGAACTAGACATGATATCCCTAGACACGGGCAGTGGAACAAGAATAGTCTACTCCCTTGAATTAAATAATGAGTTCAATTCAGAATTCCCTGTTACCCAGATCAAAATACACCTGATGAAGGCCAGAAGACTCAACAACCAAGAAGTTGTGATAACAGAACGGAGGATGAGGACAAAAGTCAAAATGTAAATAGTGTGAGAAAACTTTAGCTTGGTTCTAAATTTTCATAATTTAATTAAGATCTACTTAATTCTTTGGAGAGTATTCTTGATTTTTTTTGATTTTTTTTTTTTTACCAAAAGCCTTTAAATGATACTTGCTGAACCTCAACCTATCTCAAGTGAAATATTATTAACCATTCTCGAGTGAATGATAAACAGTAAATTACCAGATAACCAGCGAAAGAACAAAAAAAATAACCCAAAAACAGGAGGTAAGGTTTTTGTTTTTCTAGTTGATTAGGAAAGCATGATGGGATAGAAATTAAGCACTGTTTCAAAGAGATGGAATATTCCAAAATCAAATTCATGAATTAAGATTTGATGTTATTTGAAATGGCATGTACTTGAAATATTCCTGAAAATGTTGAGAGGATGCCCTCAATTTTATTTTATTTCAAACTTAAATCTGATATTTTTATCCAAATATCTGTGTGCTCCAAAACTCACCAAGTAGCCAGAAAGCAAAATGGAAGAGAATCAGTACCCTGTGCCTGTTGTGGTATTACCTCACCTTGTCTGTCATAGAAGTCTTAGCAGTTGCAAGGTGGCATTATACAAAGCAGTGTAAAAAGAAAGGACACAAACTCTTTTTCTTCTTTTGCTTTTCAGTTAAACGATGCCATTGTGACAAGACATGTCTTGTTTCCCTTTCAGTCAGTCAGTTAAGTGCCATACATGCAACACGTTTGGGCGATCATGTCTCGAAAGAGACATGACTGACTGGGCAGAAGATTATCACGCAGTAGGTTGCCATTGCTTTCTGCAGTAGACTGGTTGCCGACCAAGGCTATAGAACCCAGTCTGTCCTGTTATTTAACCCATAACTGGAAGGAATAGACGGATTAATATCGTTCCCAAGGGTATTTGCACGTAAATGAATGCAATGGATTCAGCTGGAACTTGAACTCGGCTCCCTGGTTTCTCGTTCCGAGCCAATATCCACTGTACCACAACGCACATCCTTTCAGGTAGTCTTTTTAAGCTCTAGGCAAACTGAATTTTCAACCCACCCAAAACACTTGGCACTTTGCATACAACACACCACAATATCTTTGCAACTATATATCACAGGAATATACATCTCTATTCAGTACAAGAAAATATACCATTTCAACAAACAAGACAACACTGCTAGAAACTGAATTCCTGTGATTCTTGTAGCCTATATGCTCTTATAAAATTTTTAACAAAATCTATTGTCAATCACTTCCTGGCTTCCAGTCAAATGTCAGTAGTTTTTTTTGTTTTTTTTAAAAATCATATCACCCTGAGCAAGGCGGTAACACCACTGATGAGCAGGGGCTACGTAAGAGTGAAAAGATTGGAAAAGAGAAATCCGGGAACCACATCCTAAACAGGAAACAAGGGATGAGCCTCTTCACCTGTTCAGTAGACATGGGTGGAGTGTGAACCGGGTGATAGTTTAGTTTATCTACTCCAAATTGAGAAGAAAAAAAAATAAAGAAAAGAGTGACTTTTTTGAAGAATGGGTTTTTCTTTCCTTTTCTGAGAAATGCTTTACCTGATTCTTGAAAATCTGTCTGTGTTAAATCCATTTATTTAAAAAAACAAATCAAAATATTTTGCCAATCAGTAACTACTTTCAATCACACTGTGACTGCAGTAGTCATTGATAAGAATGTTAATATTCAAAATATTTAAAGAACAGTTTCAGTAATTTACTAATGTTTGCTTAATGTGGCCCTAGTATAAATAAAGAGTAATAATCTTGAAAATGTTCTGTTGCACTCGTCTTCCAAATGAGATCTTACCTTGAAAATAAGGATTCAAATTTGTGGCGTCTTTACCTGGACTCTCACTGATCTGCCACACTTAAAAATTATGACTACTGGCTCCTCACAACCATAATAAATTATTTTATATCAAAAAGAAAACAGATAATGAAGATAAAAAACTGTGGCTTACAAAGTTTTATGAAATTTGATATTGAATACTTGTTCGTGCAAGCTGTTAATGGTAGGTTCAGCCTTTACTTGGAATGGAATTAATTCTCACCTGTTTCTCACTAAGGGATCTATCACCCTATTCATACCAACTCTTACTAATGGGACTATGAAGCTTTTGCTCCTGCTTCCTCTCACTAATGGGACTATGGTTTTTTGGGGTTGTTTTTTTAGGGGAGGGGGGTCACTATACCCCTCTCTCAGTAACAGAACTATTGAGATTTTTATCACCCTCTCTCTCTTTCACTGTTCTCTCTAACATGTTCGTAAGGTCATGGCATTTATAAAATCAGTGCAACTTTTCATTAGAGATGGAAATTTCAAAGTGAGAGGTTAAGAAAATAACCATTTTTTTTTAACTTTTCTTTTTCTTTAAGTCTTAAAAATGTTTTTCCTTTTATAACAATTGAAGACAATTTCTACTTTCTATTTCTTTTATAAAATATAAAAAGAAAATAGTACATAATTATAAACTTCTAAAAGCTCAAATTTTTTAGTAAGGGTCTGTGGCAGTTTTATAAAAATAAATAAGAAACCCCATCATCCAAAAAACAAGCAAGAAACAAAAAGTCTTAATCAGCTGATACCATTCACAGTATTCCAAAGTGAGGCTCTCCCTTTTCTGACCTTTACTGATGTTAAACAGAAGTGTTTGGTTCTGTTTGGACATGAAGTCAACATGGGAAAAGCAACTACAGGCCATTACCATTCGTCTAAATCATAGCAAATCTTTTCTTTACCCCTAACGGAAAGACCCTGACTTTGCGTTTTTTGTAAATTTCTGCTGTAATAAAGAATTAAGGAGACTTTATTTATTTTTTACTGTTGTTCACTTAATAGAAGGCTCAAAAGCCACTCAAGATAGCAAGCTACTGAATGAAAAGTGTGTACAAAGAGGGTTGCATTTTATGAGGTTATGCCAGAGAGGTTAAGATTATAGTGATAAGGAAAGCATCCCTTCAAGAGTCGATTTTACACAAAGAGGTGGGCAGTGTTCCATCTCTGAGAAAGGGGCTATAGGGTAGTACATAATTCATCACCCACAAGGCAACACAAACACTTTCTGAATATGAAACAGGAAGCCAACCACATTTCCAGATACTTCATCAGTTGATCATATATATGAGTTCTACTTGAGTTCCAGTGTGAAAATAGACATTACTGGCAAAAGACCACATTCAGTGTAGAATCGTCTATCATGACTGGAGAAAATTCAGGATTTGATTAGTGAAAATGAAACATTACTTGCTTGGTTTTGGAATTATCAAATATTATGAGCCAGTTATGCTCCCCTTTCTGCAGAGACAGCACACTAAATATAGTCTCTTTGATCAATGGGAGTAGGTACCATTTTATTTCCACTTGACAAATCCAAAGAAGGGTCTGCAATGTAATCGATCCTGACTTGGTATCTTGATTTCAGTCATTTTCTCACCACCATCATGTGGCTTCCTTCTTTTTTACAAATATTTTTATGATAACTGCTCTGAGGAGCTTTCTTTTTTCCTGGTGCTCAACCACATGAATTTAAATGTGCTACTAAATTGGCATTTAGGTCCCACTCTTTTACTGTTGAAATAGTTAAATGAAACTGTCTCTTCAACTCTAAAATTTCTTTTCTCACCCTTCCCACCTGTGGAACACCCTTTCATTTACTTGCTTCCCTGATAGCTACAATCTCCAAATTTTAAATGCAATGTCAATTGTCTTCTATCCCTTTGAATCCAATCCATCTTTTATTCTTTCTTCTACACCCACTGTACCCTATCTTATCTCTCACTGTAACCCCCTATGTACTAGTGATGGTTCAGCCTTGCTTGATGGGAAGTGATTAAAAAAAAAAAACTGAAATTCTTTTCAGGTTAAAAGTTTTATATACATCTATATTTTTATTTCCACAAAAAATACCAACATACCAGCCCTGAATTATAACCCCATTTGCCATAGCCTCATCACATTGTAGCCATTATCACTATCTCTATCAGAAGAACAATGTAACAGAACCCTTACTGCTTGTCATCAGTGCAAAATAATCTTAGGAAATACTAAAAGCAATTATTATGCAATGTAATTGATCCTAACCTGGCAGCTCAACTTCATTCACTTTCTCACTGATGTAATGTGGCTTCCCTCTGCCTCTTCTACAAATATTTTCATAGCTTCTTCTCCAACAAACATAACTCTTTGGTGCCCTCTCTGCATGAATTAACTCAAGCTACTAGAGTGGCAACTAGGTCCCACTTTTTTACAGCAAATACAATCAAATATAACCACAACTTCTACTTTAGTCGCTTCTTTTTTCACACTTCCAGTCCGTCTCTTATCTCCTGGACTTCCATCCTTTCCCTGACACTCACTGTATCTTGTTCTTCTCCCTTTCCACTCTACTCTCACACAATACCAGTGTTTCCATCCTTCTCTTACCCATTCCCTGACACCCCCTGTGACCTGTTCCTCTTTTCTCTTCATTCTGGCAGAAAGGAAGCCAGACAAGGCTATTTCGAAGAGCATAGTCTTGTCTGGGGAAGGGCTCAGGCAAGGAATTTTTGCCTGAGCGCATGTGCTCAGAAATGCTCTCTGTAAAAATCTGCCATGTGCCACATCCTGTCTATGTGAGAAGGCTTGGGTAAATACTGAGAAGTCATTGGTTATGTTTGAGTGTACTAACCATTCTTTGTGTTTTATTTGGGTATACATCATTATTCTAAGAAAAAAATGAAAGGACATTTCAAAACTAGTACCACAATACCAAAAATATTTGACAAAGCAAATGAAAAATTCTTAAGACATTGTCTTCAGCTTTTTGTCTGTTCACTCATACTTTTTTTTCTCCGAAGTACCAATTTTCTACTTTCCTCTCATGACCAGATATTTCTATGTTTGTGAGATCATAACTTGCTAAAATTCATATATGAGCGGTATCAGTACAGTTAGATATCTGATTGCTTTTAACCCAGGATTGAAACCCAACCAAATTGGCATCAGTTGGCAATTCTACCTCTGAGCTATGGGTGCTAAGTAGGAGGCAGACTTTTAGCATATGATGTATCATACGCCAATAGCCAGAGTGCTCTAATTCATTACTGAATGAGCAATGCATAGATGCTAGAGTAGCTACTGTTTTTTCAAAGTCTACCATTCTTCCAGAGTGCTCTCTCTCTCTCTCTATATATATATATATATATATATATATTTCTGAGATAAAGTATTTCTTTTATCTACATTGCTTACATTATTCAGATTGTTGTTTATCTTGGTTTCTGTATTCATGACATTTCCTCAAGGACACGTGGCCCAGGGAATAAAAGCATTAATTGAATCCCATGACTTTATCCAAAGAAGTTGAGTTCAATACTTGACTACAGTAATGCTGAACAAAAAACTTAGAAAGTTGTGTTCAATAGAGATATCTAAGACAACCAGAAGTGGCATGACTTATGGAACGAGAACAATCTACACCAGTGATTGAAGGAAAGGGCTCAGTTTAAAATTCCAGTCACCTGAAGAAGGTTGGAGTGTACAGCAGTTAAAACATCATGAATGTAGCAACCAAAATGAAAACAATAGTCAAAATAATGTGAGGAATATAAATAATTTTAAAAAGAATTTTCTTTAATTCATTAATTTTATTGAAACAATTCCATCTGTTCTGCAACATTAAGTCCAAATCCTTACAAAACAGACTTAATGTATATATATATATATATATAAGGCAATCTGTGAGTCTGTGTGTGACTGTTCCCCATGCACGCCTACATTTTTTAAGATAAGCCATTCAAACTTTCTAGGGACACATATCTACAGGGAAGCCAGGTTGACACATACTTTTTGAGTTTTAAGTTCAGCAATTTTCCCTTTCGCACATTTGGCCAATGAAGCCGTTTGTTTAAATTTGCACTGTAAAACATCTAAGATGGTTGCGAAATTACATCACAGAAATCAAATCACATGTGTCAAATGCGACTAAAATATTTTTTATTAAAAAAAATGGGCCTTTATATTTAATTTTTATTCTGACATTTTAAATATTCATTTGGTCAATGAAAAACTGTGAATATTTTTCCCTGTAATTTTGAAACAAAAGAAATATTTTAAAAAAATGTTTTTTCAAACAAAAACAAAATATTTAAAAAAAAAAGTACCAATGCTTAATTTAATTATTTAACTCTTTTTTTTCTTTTTAAATTTAATATTTCATACTTCAGAAAATAAAATTAAAAAAAGCTTTTCTTTTTCTTTTTTTTTCACTAAATATTTCATGCAGGAAATCAACTGTCTGTAATTTGTGTGGCATTAATGTAACTTTTTCCTCTAAAATTAAATGTCTATATTTTTAAATATTCTTTGAAAATTCTTCAACATTCTCGATATGTCTGTGATGCAACTGTGACATGTGTTGCATGGGCAATGCCGGGCAATGATGCTAGTTAAATATAAAATGTAATTTCTCTACTTGAAAAAAAATTTTGAATAATTCTATTTTATAATGATAGCAAATAGTATAAAGTGACTAGAACTGTGAGTTATTTTTATAAAAATAAACTATCATGGAATTGTATTACATTTTGTAACAAAGGCTCAGTTATGATAATTTCAATAATGTCAAAGGAAGTTCTTCTATGTTTGGAATCAAGAAACCTCTTTTGCTAGTGTATTAGAAGCAAGTTCATTTACAGGCTATAAAAATCGACTTTCAAGATGGAGATATTTTATATCCTGTTGTAGGAATCGAATTAAAAAATAAAACGCTTCAGGTTTCTTTACATTACCTGACCAATATGGCTGCATCTTCCGCTTTTGAAAAAATGAAAGAGACAAGAAAAGAGAGAAGTCACATGATGAATAAAATCTAAAAGAATCATTTCAAGTTTTTCCAGAAGAAAAATATTTTCCCAATCCTCTCAACTGAAGTCATTTTAAGAAGAACAGAAAAATCATGGAAGTATTTATATAGCCTTTTACAACATTTTTTTTTTCCATAAAATTAGTTTAGATTTTTGAGACAAAATTTGATACTTTTGTCTAATTGTATAAAAATGTTTCAAATTTGTTTACAGGTATAATTCACTGATAGAGTATGAAAATCGAATTTTGTTTCACTGGAAAAATCGCTAAAACGGGTTGGCATGAATTTTACTATTTAATAATAACATTTTAGTTCATGTTAATGAAGATAAGACATTTGCTATTTGAGGGACCATTTTATTAGGATAATGCTTTGAAGATGTACAATGTCTATGAGGGTCTGCATGAAGGAGTGTTAAAATGTTTTTGGTCCAAAACAACTTCACAAAATGATTAAACAAAATTTTCTTTTTTTTTTTGGAAGAGGTTCTTAATCAAGTCAAGAACTTTTCAGTATCTACTCAAATTATGATACAATGATAAAGCAGCTGACAATGTTTGCTTTATTAAGTTGAGCATATCTATCAGTATCTCTACTTTTTTCAAAGTGATTAAAGAGAAGGAAAATTTTATCAAGCACTTTGCCCACAAGGACATAAAGTGTGCTGTTAAAAAAATAATATATATCCAGTGTGGTTCCGAGAGTAGGTGGAATAGGTGCTGTGTATGGGTTATATTATTACAATTGCGTTCATTGTCTCGAACAAGATGGGACCCCTCACATTATTTAAGAGCATTCCATGAGTATCTTGATGATCTATTTCCTGAGAAATGAATCAGCCAAAGAGATCCAATTGATAGGCCAGCACGTTCTCCAGATTTGATCCCAATGGATTTTTTTCTTTGGAGAGTACTCAAGGACAAATTTTATAGATGAAAATCAAGAAGTGTTGGTGATTTGAAAAATTAAATAAGAGACGCATTTCAAGAAATTGGTACACAAAGACGCTTGTGCAAAAGAATGTTTCTCAAAGTGATAAGGGGTAGACTTTAGAGATGTGTAAATCGTGATGGAATTTTGAGTGTCTGCGTTGATAAAATTTAAGTGCTTTTGCATTATTGTAGACAATGTAATTTAATTGTCAATGTAATAATTGTATTAGTAAATAAAATTGTACATGCAATCTCAAAATAAATGTTACCATTTACTGTCTACCTACTTTCGGCCTACCCCGTGTGTGTGTGTGTGCACACGCATATATACAGTACTATGCAAAAGTATTAGGACAAGAACTATTTTATCTTTTATGAGGCATCAAAATAATTGCGACAATTTACCAATCGCACCTAGTATATATACAGTACTGTGCAAAAGTATTAGGACAAGAACAATTTTATCTTTTATGAGGCATCAAAATAATTGCGACAATTTACCAATCGCACCTAGTATATATACAGTACTGTGCAAAAGTATTAGGACAAGAACTATTTTATCTTTTATGAGGCATCAAAATAATTGCGACAATTTACCAATCGCACCTAGTATATATACAGTACCGTGCAAAAGTATTAGGACAAGAACTATTTTATCTTTTATGAGGCATCAAAATAATTGCGACAATTTACCAATCGCACCTAGTATATATACAGTACCGTGCAAAAGTATTAGGACAAGAACTATTTTATCTTTTATGAGGCATCAAAATAATTGCGACAATTTACCAATCGCACCTAGTATATATACAGTACTGTGCAAAAGTATTAGGACAAGAACTATTTTATCTTTTATGAGGCATCAAAATAATTGCGACAATTTACCAATCGCACCTAGTATATATACAGTACTGTGCAAAAGTATTAGGACAAGAACTATTTTATCTTTTATGAGGCATCAAAATAATTGCGACAATTTACCAATCGCACCTAGTATATATACAGTACTGTGCAAAAGTATTAGGACAAGAACTATTTTATCTTTTATGAGGCATCAAAATAATTGCGACAATTTACCAATCGCACCTAGTATATATACAGTACTGTGCAAAAGTATTAGGACAAGAACTATTTTATCTTTTATGAGGCATCAAAATAATTGCGACAATTTACCAATCGCACCTAGTATATATACAGTACTGTGCAAAGGTATTAGGACAAGAACTATTTTATCTTTTATGAGGCATCAAAATAATTGCGACAATTTACCAATCGCACCTAGTATATATACAGTACTGTGCAAAGGTATTAGGACAAGAACTATTTTATCTTTTATGAGGCATATTGACAGAAAATAGACAATTTAATTAAAGTCATTTTATTTGATTCACTCAAAAAAATCTTTCACAAGAAAAAATACTTGTTACAAAATAAATTTCATATTTAGTAGAATAGCCTTTTGCTTTGATCACAGCCTTCATTCTGTCAGGCATTGACATCACAAGCTTCTTTAATTCTTAACTTCTTCCAGTTAAAGCGAAAACCATAGACTGAAAGAAAAATGAATGGACGTAAGTCAAATTTTGATTTCCTGCTATCGATATCAAATAAGTTTTTTTGTCGTAAACTGAATTTTGAAGGCTAAATAAGTCCTCTGAGTAAATGGTATCATGGCTGAGACTAAGAACTACAATTATACCTACTTAGAGCAAAACCTGAAGCAAAAACTAAAATAAAAGGGCTGAAAAAAATACAGACATACAGGCAGATAAACAGACACACACACACAAACATCTTGCCTTTTATATATATATATATATATATTATTGATTTTCTGCACTATTGTAAGAACTGCAACCTTGAAATTTCTGAATATCATTTCTTATGTCTTTGTCTATGAGCGTATCAAATTTGATTAAAATTGGACCACTCCTTCTATAACCTGATTTTTTTGATTATCGATTTTTGATATTTATTGGGGGTACCTCTACACAAAACCTAGCTAAGAACACTCACAGACGCTTATAGTACAACTGTGTAAATTTTCAAGAAAATCGGTACAGCCGTTTCGGAGTCTATAGGTAACATGCACACACACAAAGTTTCATTTATAAATAAGTTTAGATTTAGATAAAATGATTTACTAAAACCAAAATGTTTAGAAAATGCTTTAATCACTAGTTTGTCAACAGTAATTGGAGTAGATAGACTAAACTATCGCCCAGTTCACACTCTATCGAACGTCTATTGAACGGGCGAAGAGGCTCATCCCTTGTTTCCTGTTTAGGATGTGGTTTCCGGCTTCCTCTTTTCCAATCTTTTCATTCTTACGTAGCCTCCTGCACATCAGTGGTGTTACCGCCTTGCTCAGGGTGATATGATTAAAAAAAAGGAAAAGTAAATTTGTGTCCAAGTTTCTTGCATTTTACCTCTTGGCAGAATCTTAATTAACACAATGTGGGTTTTTTAATAGCAAAGACGATGCAAAGAAAAAGAATATAAACAAAATCTGCAAGAACCAAAACACATAGAAAAATTATTTTTTCGAAATTTAAATTTCCCATCATCTCTTGTTCAGGTCCATGTGTAATCACATCAATGTAAATAAACCTCGTCTGATGAAGTCCTAAAGAACAAAACACATCACACAAAACCTTTTCCACTTTGTCTCTCTCTCTCTCTCTCTCTGTTGCACACATTCACACCAAGTGGCATGGATGAAATGTTGTCAAAATTACACAAAAATGAAGTGTGATTATTATAGGATTAGTGTCAGTATCTGTATGTGCATGTATATATATATATATATATATATATATACACACACAAAATTTATTAAATTTGATATAAAGCTACTTTCAGATTATATGATGTGTTAGAAAATGTAGTAAAGAGATACTGTGTTTATGCCTGGGTTCTGTTTTCAATCTGCTACTTTTTATAGACGCTATATACAAAATTAACTATTATGTAAAGAGTGCGATGAGTAAATTGTCGTCTGAGAAATATATGCAAATAATACTGACATTTCATTTTAATAAATATATTTACCAAAATTACACAAAAATATCTTGAAATACTAAAAAGTAAATTTATTCAATAAAATCGCCATTGGCTTAAGCCATGCAGTACTGATTCCTATGTCCTCAATATCTATAAATGCTCTGCAGGGTGCGATGGATAAATTGTCGTCTAAATTACACAAAAATGAAAATAACACTGACATCTTATTTTAACAGATATATTTACCAAAATTACACAAAAATATCTTGAAATACTAAAAACTAAATTTATTCAATAAAATCGCCATTGGCTTCAACTACGGCCTCCAGGTGACTTTATAATCTTTTGCATCTCTTCTGGATGGTCTCCTTGTTTCAGTTGGTGAATGCTGCTATAATCTTTGCCTTTGGTACATTTATGGTGCAAAAAAAGATGTCTGATTGATCTCTCACTTATCTGTGTCCCACACATAATAATGAAGGGTTTTTTTTAGTCTGAGGAGTTAGTTGGCCAGTTGTAAGGGCTGATATGGTTGCAGAAATTGTCTGACAGTCATGACTGGGTTCTCCTGCTTGTGTGGCCTGGTGTAGAGTCCTGTTGCTAGACCCAGAGTCTTCCATCATCCACCCTCTAGGATCCATGGTTGCACTACCTTCTCAAGGCAGTTGATTGATGTAGGCATTCATTTTAAGCTCTGTGGGAAGATGACACCATCACTAGTTACCACTTCAAACACCTTTGTGATCACTATTAAATTCATTTAACTTTCAAAATCCTCAGCACATTCCTTAAATTGACACCCAAACACTCAGAAATGTTCTTATTGGAGCTTCTGAAATTAATGTCAAGCAGTACAGCATACCATTTCCAAATTTCTGGTGGAGCAAATTGTGCCATGGTGCTCTTTGTTGCCCAACTGACCCTATTATACTTGACAAAATCAAATACAAACAATATGCATATGTGAAATTAAAAATATAACCGCTAGGTCAAGGGTGACCCAAAGGCTCCTTTTCTTTCACTGCTGCCTTGTGGTAGGGATTGGCATGACTCTTATTTGTGGATTTCTCCACTCATCCTTGATCTGTCTCTTTGTTGCTAAGTTCTCAGCAGAGTGGTGTTCGATATCATCTGGTGATTGAACCCACAAAGCACTCTACCATTGCTTTAAAATACAAAATTGCAACAATTTACACATCACACCCTGTGTGTGTGTGTGTGTGTGTATATATATATATATATATATATGAGTGAATACTGAACGAAGAAAGAATTTTTACAACGTCCAAAACATTAATTTAAAACAGTGCTTGATATATAATATATAGAGCTGTGAATATTTATTATAAATTATATTTTAGAACATGTACATAATTTTATATATATATATATATATATATATATATATATATATATATATATATACTACAAATGGTACATTTGTTTCGACATTGAAACTTCACCACCTGATAAGACATTGAAGTTTCAATGTCGAAACAAATGTCCCATTTGTAGTGGATATTTATAAAAAAAATATGTACATGTTCTAGAATATAATATATATATATATATATATATATATATATATATATGCGGTACTTATTTGAAAGCGCTCAATATCAGTGATAGAGCTGGTGGAAGTGGGAGAAAAATTGGGAGGAAGTGTATTGGGCTTGGTATATATATATATGTGTGTTGTTGCATACACATATACATATATATGCCAAGCTCATATGGTTCTCATATAGTAATGTTTGTGTGAGCCTAGATGGGCGGGTGCATGTGTGTGTGTCTCTGCGTATGTCAATGGGTGTACAAATGTGTATATATGTCAGCGTTTTTCACTTGCACAAAATTACACCAATATATGCAGCCCTACATATAGCCTGTCTGGTGATCACAAGAGCTTGAAACCCAGGGTCACAAACTCTCTCTCTCTCTCTCTCTCTATATATATATATATATATATATATATATATATATATATATATTATAATATAAACATATACTGTTAAATATAAGAGACAATGAATGTTTATGTTTAATCATGAGCCGTTCTAAACGTCGTATTTTGGCTTTAATTTCAGTTGAAAATAAAGACAAAAATTCTCCAACATTTGGATAATTTTTTATTAATTTGCTTCTAAGCTTTCAGCTCACATGAGCCATCTTCAGAGAGGTTATTTAGACTGAAATATCATAACATCCACCATCACCAACGATTTTATTTTGTGTTGACATAAAACTCCGCTAGGCAACGGCAATAGTTACCAAAAATAACAAATGCAGTTCTCAAATTTGCAATGCAGTTTTATGACGTCACACCACGTGATAGCGTGAAATGACAACAAAACCATGTATTCAAATGCATCTGTTATGTCCGGATTTAAAGGTGATTTTATTGAGTGTTGGTTGTTTAGATTTGATGTACATGGCCTCCAATATCTGAAGGTTCCTCTTACTATGTGTATGAGTAAGGATCACCATATTGTTGACCAAAATCTGTCTGATATTACCTACATGTTTATGTTTTTCAGAGAAATGTTGTTTAATTGTACTCTGATCAGAAAGATGACATGTAAGTCCATGGGAGAGCGTGGTTGTAGTAAAACCAATATATATATATATATATAGGGTTTTTTATTAGTATCAGAGATGCAATCTCTGAATGGGCATGTAAATTGGTACACTACATTGATTTTTTGTAGAGAATTTAGTTTAGTGCTTGTAGGGTTATTAGAGACTATGAGGTCAATTGTTTTGAATTTTTTTATAATATATAATGAGTTTAATTTGATTATTACTGGTTTAACATTTCTGCGTATTATGCTTACATAAGCCATTTTTAAAGATGCCAATCACATTACGATATTATTAAACAATTCACAAACAAATAATAATGATAATCTGTTTTTAATTAAAAAAAAGTTTTAAATAAAACGTTCATTTCCATCATTATTTATTACCTAATAAGGTATTGTTCTTTCAATATCAAAACAAAATGTATAATTTTGTAGTAGTTTGTAGTTTGCAAGTGTTTTAAAAAGATAATTAAAAATAAATATTAATTGCTCTATTTTTGAATTGAACACTGTTTTAAATTTGTTTTGAATGTTGCAATTATTTTCATTGTTCCTTGTTCATATACCATTTGAAATACATGCCCATTTTTATTTTTACTTGAACAGTATGTAATTACATCCATAGGTTTGCACATCAAGAAATCACAAAAGCGATGTGCTCTCTAGCAGGGGTCAAACCTGTGTCCCCCTTTGTAAGAAAAACCATCTGATATAGTGTACTTTCCTGCTTGTCTCTGAAGAATATTGAAATTAAACAAGGCTCCATTTTCCCTTTTAAGTAAAGCACATCTTCCTCACTGTTAGGTGTTATAAATTGTAACAAAAGAAAAATGATTGACCAAAACACAGCTAAATCACAGACAAATATTTAATTTACAAAAAATACAAAATAAAAATATTTATGAATGTACAATTTTTTGCATTCAAAACAGAAACATAGTTTACTACTGGAAATGTTACGAAGGGAGAGGTAAGGAGTGGATAAAGTTAAAGTAGTTTTAACATGTTAGGCTAGTGAGTATCCTAAGTACTATTTTTGGAATTCCTCAAATGTGTATACAAAGAATAATTTTTTGTTTGGTCATTGAAAGAGTCAAAAGATTCTATTTACTGTATTTATTCTATGAGGTTTTCTTTTGGGTTTTTGTTGGTCGGCGACTTTTTATAGAGATCCTTTCAGCTGGATATAAATCCTTGACTCAAAGCCGGAGTTGATAATGTCAGCAAATCCTTTTAATAACTAACTACTCTCTTCCCTAAACCTATTTTTATAGGGGCTAACACCTAATTTTCATATTTCTCGAATTCTCTAGATTTTCCTCAAATATTCTAAGATCTTTCAAACGTTCTAATTTCCTTATTTTTACAACTACTTCATGAATTAAAACTTTTTTTGTATTAACAAGTAGGGCTTGATAGAATCCCTTATTATAACTTTTAAATCTTTGTGGGCTTTATTAATATTATTTTTTTATATAAATGCATTCTCGTAACAATCACCAAGATATTTTTCTCAAAAGTCCATATCTGCTTAGTTTCACATTTAAAACATAAACAAAGCAATTTCTAAAGAATTAATAGATTTATTTTTAATCTGACATTTTTTTATTACTTCATGTGATATTATAGTGTATACTTGTATTTGAAATAATTGCCCTATAGAGCATAGAGGTACTGGAGTCAGTATTTAACTTATGGAATGTTATGGCTATTACTGCTGGGTTGATTCTTTCGCCTAAACATCCAGAACTTCTTGAATGGCTTTCGCCGCTGAAATAAATAGGCAAAGAGAAAAGGAAAGATGCAGAGACACTAGTCGGACAGTTTGGACACTGATTTTATTTTTTTGGTTCCAACGACCTCTTGTTGGGGAAATTCCTTCCCGAACAGTTTGGCATGTCTTTACCATCCAAAGTCCAACAGAGAAAGAGCTAGAGTTTATTTTTGGTGCCAGGAAGCCTCTCTTTTTGCACATGTGTGAATTGTCTTTCCTTTCAGAGGACTCTGGGAGATTTTTATGTTTATTTTATTTCGTACTTTTATTTAATTTTGTATTTTTTATTTTATTTTGTGTTTTTATTTAATCCCTACAAACTACCTCTCTATGGTGGCAGGATGTGACTCAAGATTACTTTAATATGGATTGCTCATATTCATACATATGGACCAAGGACAACAGTTACAGAGTCTTCATGATAATTTGTTATGTTGGTGTCACTATCTATTAACTGTACATCTTTAGTGAAATGTGGAAGGTTCTGCTGTAGGGTTTGAATCCCTGACATCAGGTTTCCATTATAACTTGAAATGGAAAAGAACAGATGCTACACTTTGATTCAAGGCTGAGCCAAGAGATACTAATGCTTTAGTCAAATCCATATGTAAATAATCCCATCAGTTTTTATGGGTATTAGACAAATATTAAAATTGTAATAATATTCAAATTAGATTTTTGATTATCTTAATTAAAAGATATAATCATCTTGAATCACATCAGAAAGCATGATTGCAGATAATCAATATTCAGTTTTAATTATTTGATTAATTTTAATTATATTTGCCAGAGTTACTTTCTTCATTTTTGTTTGAATTTATTTTTATTTTTTCATTATCTTAAGGTTTTTATAGTAAATTAAAAGTATATGACCATTCCATATATTAGACTCACTTACGTTTTCATATATAAAAAAATAAAAAGTTGTGTTGAAGAAATTAGAATTATAAAAAGATTAAAAGTATCAAAATCTGAATATATGCAACAAATTTCTGCAAACATTGTTTGGTCAATGAGAGAATGCTTTTGAAAATGAAAATAAAATTTCTGTTATTTGGTGCTAAAAAAATTATGGTATTTCTTTTGAGATTTTATTTAGTTATTCATTTATTTATTTTTTGGTTGCTGCATTTGCTATTTTGCTATATTTGTTTTTTGATTCTTTCTGATTTATAGAGTTCTTTTAGTGGAATTAGTAAAACTAGACATGATTGTCAAACACATGTGAAGTCATTTTTGTTCTTCTGTTTGCATCAGCTGTGAACATTGCCATGAGTTGACAAGGTGGGGAGAGGGAGAGGACTGAAAATCTGGAGAAATTTGGTTTTTCAGTGTTTTCATTTCATTTTCTAAGAAAACCTACATCACTGTGTACCAAAATGTGTGCATATGCAGTTGTATAACAACATGTTCATGTATTATGCATTTTTGTAAGTCAAGATATATGTACAAATTTGTTCCCAAAGGTAGAACACCTATCAAATATAGAACAAATTGGATATAAAACTCTTCTTTTATATATATATATATATATATATATATATATATATATATATATATATATGAAACTGGTTATAAACAATTGACAATTTAAAATGATTTGTTTGAACATTATTTTTTATCAATACTCATATTTAAGTAGATATTCTGTTTATAATCAAACACTATTATATGATTATTTCTACCAACCAGATTATTCATGAAAAATTTTCGTTATGAAAATGTGTGTCATTTGGCAGGATTCCCTATGTGGTTAGGGGTTGTTGGTTCGAATCCTACCAAATGACAGACATTTTTGTAGAAGAAATTTATCGTAAACAGTCAGGCCAGTAGAAATAAATATATAACACTATTTGATTATAAACAGAATATCTACTTAAATACGAGTATTGATCAAAAATAATATTCAAACAAATCATTTCACATATATATATATAAATGCTAGCAGTATTGGTGTTGCTCGAATGTAATGAAAGCTTTAAAACTAATCCTTGGTCCTGGAGCTCAGACTCTTTGGACGTTGGCACAAAAAACTAAAATGTAATAGTTGTTTCCAGTTAAAGTGAAACCGTAGACTGAAAGAAAAATGAATGGATGTAAGTCAAATTTTGATTTCCTGCTATCGATATCTAAGTTTTTTTTCATTGTAAACTGAATTTTAAAGGCTGAATAAGTCCTCTAAGTAAATGGTATCATGGCTGTGACTAAGAACTACAATTATACCTACTTAGAGTCAAACCTGAAGCAAAAACTAAAATAAAAGGACTGAAAAAAATACAGACATACAGGCAGATAAACAGACACACATACACAAACATCTTGCCTTTTATGTATATATATATATATAATCAATTTTTTCTGCACTATTGTAAGAACTGCAACCTTGAAACTTCTGAATATCATTTCTTATGTCTTTGTCTATGAGTGTATGAAATTTGATTAAAATCGGACCACTCCTTCTACAACTCGATTTTTTTCGATTATTGATTTTCGATATTTTTCGATTATTGATTTTCGATATTTATTGGCGGTACCTTTACACAAAACCTAGCTAAGAACACTCGCAGACGCTTATAGTACAACTGTGTAAATTTTCAAGAAAATTGGTTCAGCCATTTTGAAGTCTATAGGTAACGGACACACACACAAAGTTCCATTTATAAATAAGTTTAGATTTAGATTTTCTGCTGAATCGGTTCAGAAGTTGACTCAATGACAAACGGCCACACAAAAATCTCAAGCAATAATGATTTCTGCTGTTGCAAAAAAAGTTATTAGCTCTTCTTTATGTGCCATGTCCTCAGGACATAGGTGATCATGGCTCTTCATAACTTCCTGTTCTTTGCAGCTCTTAATAAAGTTTGTCTTTCTGTTATTTCTCGTAAGCCCTGCTCCACCATCCATTTACTCAAGCTCATTAAGTAGGTTATGCATTGTCTTTCTCTGTTCTTGCTTCTTTATCTGTCTTGTGAATATCATGTTCAGTCCATGGCATCCTCAGCATCCTTCTGTAGAACTGCATTTCTGTTGTTTTAAAGTTTTTAAATTTGCTGAAACAACTTTGGCAACAATGTAAAATGAATCCTTACTAGAATTTAGCAATTCAAATACTCCGCAGCTATACTGGACCATTTTGACACAGCAGCAGACATTGCATGCAAGTGGATTAAAGAATTAGGCATGAAAATGTTACCGTAAGTCGTCTTGATATTTGTGTAAAGCAGGGTTTCTTGCCTATTATTCTGTCATCAAAATTCTCATTAGCAAGAACCAAAATGTTAAACTCAGTTTTTCAAATCACAATCTTGTCTAAACTGAAGAAAAGTTTTCTTTTTTTTTTTTTTTGAGGGAGGGGGGAGGGTCAGCTAAGAAAGTAAAATTAATTTCATGACCTCTGACAGTAATCAATATGCTAGGTATCCCAAACGTGTGAAAATATCAGATGGTCGTGTATTGATGAGGGGTGAGATGTTCTCTGAAATTGGTGGTTTTGTTTCCTTATTCAGTTACATTGCAAAGTGCTACACTATGTAAGAATGTGAATATGCTCCATGTTGTTCCGTCTCTGTGACCCTCTCTTTATCCGTGACTATGTGTTAAGATTCTGACATAACCCACCAAAGTTGAGAGCTCAACAAAATTGAGAATCTTTGAAGCATCAACAGTAATAATGTTAGGAAAAGAAACAAAACAAAAAAGCCAGTGACTGATTAGTGATATAAATTGGAAAAAGAACTGGGCAAAATCCTGCCTGAACAGTGTGACTCTCATGCTGGGTATAGATTTCCCAAAGTAATTAAAAGTCATGGCTTGTACATTTGTTATTGATATTCTGTTACAATATTCAGTAAATATTGTTACTTTCAGTGTGTATTTGAAGACTATAACGACATATTTATTTCATGTGTGAGCTTACTGTATTCTTCTTCTTCTATGTGCCCTGTCCCTTCAGGATGTAGGCGATCATGGTTCTCCACGTCTCCCTATCCCTTGTGGTTCTTAGTATGTTTGCTCCTGTTACACCTCGAAACCCCCGTTCCGTCATCCACTTGATCAGGCCCTGCAAATATGTTATCCCCTGCCTTCCTCTGTTTCTCTTTCCTTCTATCTGACCAGTCAGTATCAGGTTCTCCAAGCTCTCCTTCCTCATTGCGTGATCCAGGAACTTCAGTTGTCTCTCTTCCTGATGCTCAGTATTAATTTCCTTTTTGTTGCCATTCTTTCCAACACCTCATCGTTGCTTGCATGCTCAGTCCACGATATCCGCAGCATCCTTCTGTAGAACCACATTTCCGCTGCTTCCAGTTTTGTCGTTATTTTCAATGATATTGTCCAGCATTCACTGCCGTGTTGAAGAACTGACATCACATAGCAATCCAGCACTCTTTTCTTTGTTTCTAGTGAAATTTTCCTGTGATTGGATCTTTTGAGCCTATTTTTATTTTGCTTCTTGAACTTTTTGACCTATTTCTTGCCTTTTTGATTTGTTAGACTGCATTTGTGATATGGACGTTTCATGGCCCTTGTTGTTTTGAACATTTGTTAACAGATGCAATGTTTATAAGTTTTTGTCTAATTTGTAGCTCTAATCTTTTTTGTAATAATAATTTGGGAACATTTGATTTTTAATCTTTCATTCTCTAATATTGCTTTTTACTCTGTATAAAATTTAAGCCGCATGCACACAGATGCAATATTGGATGGCTGTGGCTCAGGTTTAAAGAGAAGCTAAATAGCAATCTTTCAGCTGTTAATGTACCTCATACTGTCAAGCAAGTTGCCCTGAATAGAAATAACTGGAGATATTTGTGGCTATGTCCCAAGATCCTTGCTGTTGCACAATATGTGGACTTGTATGCAGGTCACTAGCAGGACCGAAGAATCACAAAGAACACAAACGTAAAGGCTAAATGAGGTTGTCAGATCCTTCCAAACCAAAATCAATAGAAGAATGCATCATGTGTGTGTATATATATATATATATAAATAAATTGTATATTTGTGCAGAAATCTCTTTTATGCAGGTTTCATTTAAAATAACAGGGTGTGAGGGTTCAGTTTTTACAAAATGTTTCATGTGATCTTACAATTTTTTAAATTATATAAAATCTATCTGAATGTTTCGTTTATCCAAGTATTTTTCTTTATACTTTCAGCTATCATCAAGAATAGAATTTATTTTACGTGTAATGGAATGTACGTCGTGTTATGTATGTATGAAGAGTGGTGTGTGTGTGTTTTATGTTTCGAACACAGTAAGAATGTTGTTAGCGTGTTTGTAGTTGATATCATTGGGTGTTGGGTTTTGCTTTCTTATTAATGTTTCCATTATCTTTAGCCTTTCTTTTTTCTTATGCGGATGATGCGATGATATTTGAGTTGTTAACAACTATGTTACAAATAAGGTTTAGTAAGTTTCCATATGTGTTTAAATGAGATTGAATTGAGTTCTGTTCTGAGAGATGTAGTGTGAGCCTTAACATCAATTTTGTAGATGTATGGCCGATATAATTATTTATAGAATAGGGTTGATCAAGAATTGGGTTAGTTCTTCAAAAGACATGTAAATTCATAAATTATATTAGTTGGCTGTAGTTTAGATATTGCTTGTGAATCGTTACTTTAGATGATGAAGTTAACCATTTCAAATTTTGTATCATAAGTTTTTTTGTTTAAGGTAACAGGAGTTGCATATTTTCAGATAATGTTTCAAAGTGAAGATTTGTCCTGTTTACAATTGCTATGCATTTTCTTTTGTAGAAAATATTTAAGTTGTTATTTTTATCTGTGTATTCATTGTTGTTATCTGTGTGTGCGTGTATTAAAAGTACTTAGTCTAACCCGTTTACTTTTTTTTTTCTAAATAGACTGAAAACTTTTATTTCTAATTATTTTTTACAAAAGGCTGTGATGTAAAAATATTCTTAAATTTTGTTTGGCATATTTTAATCTTCATAATATTTTGTCAAAGTGAGTTTTCTTTGGAAACATTCGACATTCATTGGCCAAGCAGCCACTGCTATTTTTTATTTAAATTTATAAAATTTTTCTAGTAAAACAATTTTTTTAGAAAAATAAATATCTCAAGTTTGCTGTTATTGCTCTTTTCAGTATTGTTGGGGATTTCCTTGCTAAACTTTTATTTGAAGTACTATAGAACATCAAAACCTTGATTGTCATTATTTCCTATTTAAGTTCTATCCATTTCAGCTGCTGCTTTTATTGAAAGTCATCAAATAAGATTTGTTATTTCCTACTGTTTTTATTTTTTTCAAACACTAATTCACAAGGTTCAAAGACTTTGCAGAAAGCCACCTTTAACCATCAATCTAAGAATGTGGTTGTATACAACTGACAGTTTAGATATTTCTGAATGACTTTAGTACTACACCTGACATCCATATGAAAGTCTCAATTTGAGGAGGCTATTTCAGAACAGAACTTAAATACTTAGGTTAACATTTTAGTTTTGTAGCATCATGCAGTGTTGGGGGGAAACTACCCTTGTGAAGCAGCCTATTATATGTTCAGTTTATTCATCTTCTATACTTCTATGTGCCCTATCCTTTCAGTACATAGGCGATCGTGGCTTTCCACGTCTCCCTATCCCTAGTAGCTCTTAATGTTTTCACCTGTTACTCCACGCAATCCCCGTTCCATCATCCGCCTGATCAGGCCCTTCAAATGTTATCTGCTGCCTTCCTCTGTCTCTTTTTCCTTCTATCTGGTTTGTCAGTATCAGGTTCTCCAAGCCCTCCTTCTTCATTGCATGTCCCAAGAACTTCAGTTGTCTCTTCCTGATGCTCACTATTAGTTTTCTTTTCAATGCCTTTCTTTCCAAATCTTCATCATTGCTCACGTGTTCAGTCCATGATATCTGCATTATCATTCTGTACAACCACATTTCCACTGCTTCAAGGTATTTCCTCATCTTTGATGATATTGTCCAGCATTCACTGCCATATTGAAGAACTGATATCACATAGCAATCTAGCACTCTCTTCTTTGTTTCTAGGGAAATTTACCTGTCTTAAATTTCTTATAACTGATTGACACCAAGGTATTTTTTTTTAAATCGTATCACCCCGAGCAAGGCGGTAACACCACTGATGTGCAGGGGGCTACGTAATAGTGAAAAGATTGGAAAAGAGAAAGTCGGAAACCACATCCTAAATAGGGAACAAGGGATGAGTCTCTTAACCTGTTCAATAGACGTGGGTGGAGTGTGAGAAATATTTAGTCCTGGGTGACAGTTAGGGTAGAATTTTCTTTCACCAAACTCTGACCAGAAATTTCCAGTGGTGACAGTTGTCAGAGAATTTCCTGTCAACAATCTCTAGCCAGAAACTTCCAATGGTGATAGTTGTGGAAGAATTTCCTTTTGCCAAAATCTGGTTAGAAACTTCCAGTGGTGACAGTACTATTTGGGTTACATGACTGTTTCAGACTATTGACAGATCTTCTGTAAGATCCATTTTTTATCCCAATGCCAAATCAAATGCTGAATATAATTAATGCTGACTTTCAAATACAACCATTCTTCATTTAACAACTGGGTTCTTTTTTGATGATCTGGTTGCTAAGTGAGAATTTAGATCTGGCCACTAATTTAGAAATTCTACTGTTATGATGAAGCACACCTATTCCTCAGATAATGGATTCTCCTTCCTATATTAGTAAGAGTTAACAGAAAGTTAACTTGAGAAGTTCTTGGGAAGTTCATAGGAGCTCTTTAGAGTTCTGTTGGAGTTCAGTAGAACTACTAGGCAGTTGATATTAGTCGGCAGTTAGCCAAATACTAAGGAGTCAGCTTTCAGTGGAAGATTACCAAGTTCCTAACATTTTTGGTGCATTAAGTTGATTAGCAACTGACATAGCACAATTATAACTTTCAGTGCAAAAACTACTCCACAACAGCTACACATGCATTTGGTTTTGTCAACCAGTGACAGATTTTTATTTATATATATATATTTTTCTTTTTTTACTGTAAGATTGGTCCTATTCAATAAGTGAGGGCTACTCAAGCTCAAGTGTTTATGTTAGTCTACATGGAAAGCAAGGGAAGATAATTGTTAACTCTTGACCTGAACAGATTAAGAATTTACTGATCAGGGAAACCTCTTTTTAGAATTTTGTTCAGTGTTTGATGGGAAGATGCTCTTGGAGTAGACCTTATATTTCTCACCAATGGACGATGGGGGTGGGGAATGTGGGTGATTTGCTGCAAGATAAGTGGCATAATGGGTCCCAGCTGTGAAGATTAGACCTTGTGGAACCAAAGAATATATTTCACCTGAACATCTACTTAAAAAATATTGATAGCACAGCAAGAGACAAGCATTTCTAAATTATTTCTAAAGGTTTATACAAGAAGGAACAACTCAGTGTCAAAAAAAGCATTACATTTATTCAGTTATAAAAAAATTATGTATTAAGGATTAAAACTTTAATTAATGAATAGTTTTCTTCAAATAATTTCCTTAGAAAAGGTATTATGTAAAATATGAACCAGTTTTTTGCATTAATTATTTTTAATAGAGCAAATCATCAATTTATAAACTATTTTTATAAAAATATTTTAGAATGACTTACTTTATTAAAACATAAATGACATTACAACTCACATCATTAAAAATAATTAAAAACAAAAAACTGCTTTATTTTTTTTAGCATTTTTTTAATTTACTTTTTTAAAAATAAATTAAACAAATGCGTTTTATCAAACTATTTTTTATATCAATTTACATTATTAAAAAAAAGGTATTTATGATCTAATTTATTAAGAAAAAATTCCTTTAGAATTTACTATATTAAAAATAAATTACTTTACGATGTACTTTATTAAAAGATAAATTTATTCAATTTACGTTATTAAAATATAAATTTCCATAGAACTTACTTTATTAAAATATAATTTTCTTTACGATGTATTTTATTAAAAAAATAAATTTCTTTAATTTACTTTATTAAAAAAACAAATTTCTTGGTTTTACTTTATCTAAAAAATAAACTTTTTGATTTACTTTATTTCAAAATTAAATTTCTTTAGGATTGACATCATTAAAAAATAAATTTCCTTAAGATTGACTGTATTAAAAAAAATCTTTTAGGATTTAATTTATTAAAAAGTAAATTTCTTCAGGATTTAATTGATTAAAAAGTAAATTTCTTCAGGATTTAATTGATTAAAAAGTAAATTGCTTTAGGATTTAATTGATTAAAAAGTAAATTGCTTTAGGATTTAATTGATTAAAAAGTAAATTGCTTTAGGATTTAATTTATTAAAAAGTAAATTGCTTTAGGATTTAATTTATTAAAAAGTAAATTTCTTTTAGATTTACTTTATTAAAAAGTAAATTTCTTTAGGATTTATTTTATTAAAAAGTAAATTTCTTTAGGATTTAATTTATTAAAAAGTACATTTCTTTAGGATTTAATTTATTAAAAAGTAAATTTCTTTAGGATTTAATTTATTAAAAAGTAAATTTCTTTAGGATTTAATTTATTAAAAAGTACATTTCTTTAGGTTTTAATTTATTAAAAAGTAAATTTCTTCAGGATTTAATTTATTAAAAAGTAAATTTCTTTAGGATTTAATTTATTAAAAAGTAAATTGCTTTAGGATTTAATTTATTAAAAAGTAAATTTCTTTAGGATTTAATTTATTAAAAAGTAAATTTCTTTAGGATTTACTTTATTAAAAAGTAAATTTCTTTAGGATTTACTTTATTAAAAAGTACATTTCTTTAGGTTTTAATTTATTAAAAAGTACATTTCTTTAGGTTTTAATTTATTAAAAAGTACATTTCTTTAGGATTTAATTTATTAAAAAGTACATTTCTTTAGGATTTACCTTATTTAAAAGTAAATTTTTTTAGTATTTACTTTATTAAAAATAATTATAGACAAAAAACTGGCTCATAATTTACATAATACATTTTCAAATGCCCTAGTTGATAAAATAATCTTTGACTTTTTTATCCTTAATAAATTACTTTGATTTGGTTAGAAAAAGAAAGTTGTTTTCTTGTATTGAGTATATTGCATTGTTCTGCACCCATATGGTTGCCTACTAAACATTAAACATAATAAATACAATTGAAACTCAACTCTATATTCTGTTTATTATTTTGATTTCTACACTGTAAATCCAGCATAAGTAAATGTTAGATTATTTTTCATTTTAATAATTTGATATATTTTTTTAATTGGTAATAAATTGTCAGGTTTATTACTTCGGTTGTGAGTTATCCTTACTTGGCTTTGACAGGTTTTCCAAGATGTCTTTAGTTGGCATTGTTAACAGGTATAAAAACAAGACAGTCCTTTTTTTTTTTTTTTTTTCTTGCATACAGTAGAAGTAACATCAGCATGGGACACGTTCCCAACTTGGAGACCTCTTTTTTTTTTTTTTTCTGAATGACTGAACACACGTGCAAACACACGCATCACTCAGGCATAGAGGCACATAATTACTAAAATTTTATGACTTCCTTCTTTTCAGCTATATTTGTCTGTATACCTGCATATTTTCTCTCTTTTGTTAATCAGTCAATTATTTTTCTGATCATTTCACCCCAAGCAAGGTGTGACTGCCACTAATGTGTAAAGAGTTGCACTGATAGAAAGGATTGGTGGGGATTGAAGAATGGATAAAAGATGAATGGGATTCAAGGTGAGGGAAGATGGCAATTGACATGCAATTTTTTGAGATTGTAGCTATCAGGAAAGTAAGTATATGGAAGGGAGTTCCATAGGCAGGAAGTGTGGGAAAAGAAACTGTTGGAGTAGAAGGAGTAGTTACAGTTAACTATTTCAACAGTAAAAGGGTGGGGCCTAGATGCATGTTTAAATTCACAAGGATATGGCACCAGGTGAAAAGGCTCATCAGAGCAGTTGCCATAAAAATATTTATAGAAGAGACAGAGGGAAGACACATCATGTCAGTGTGAAAGTGACTGAAGTTGAGATACCAAGTCACATAAAAACACATGGAAATTGTTATAGTAGAACATCCTGCCATCCCCCGAGAATAGAATGCTCTACCGGATAAAAGACAGTAACGAGCGGTATGAAGAAGGAAGGTCTTACGCGAAGGCATTCACTATTCGATAGTCTATTCCGCTCCAACCCGTTGCTTGCCTATATGTGTATTATTGTTAATTGTACCTTAGTACAATAAATCTGGTATATCTTATTCCTGGTGTTGAGTACCATTCTTCAATTGATCTATTTACACTGTGTTCCTTTTCGGGATATATCAAAATTATTGCCACCTTTGAGATCTCTGATTTTTGTGCACCTCTGCTAAAAATGATGGTCTATCATTTACATATTTAAATTTTATTTACCTTTCTGCTTTTCATCCTACTCTGAGCATAATGCCGCAACAAGGCAATGGATGGTTGTATGGATCATGCTTCCTTCTTCATCCAATTCAAATAACAATCTTTTCTCTTACCAATCACTATTAAATGGTTTGAAATCATTCTGATTGATACACCAGACTTCTGTGTTTTCTGAACCTTTTTATTTCCTATATTCTTTAGCATTGAGTAATAGTTTCAGTTGACCTTTTGACCTATTCTCTTGTATAAAATCTCTAATTGCAGTTTTTTTTTTTTTCAACCCATACTGTCTCTTCACAAAAGGCATTGTTTCCAAATGGGCAACTTCTATTCCATTCACTTTCAATTATGGCTCAACTAAATCACCTGCAAAGCATAAAAAAAACATCAATTTTGAAAAGCTTTCTATATTTCTCTTGAAAAATCATTTAGTAAAAATTAATGGAGTGAAAATAAATTTTTACTGAATAATTGCCAAACATTTAAAAATATCAGTTTATAGAGCAGTTAATGTTGTTAACTTGTTGGGAACATTTCATTAGAAAAGGGAAAATACTTGTAGAGATTCTCATTCCATTGCCAAATGGCAGGCTACTTGTATTAATACAATTTGCATTCATCGATTCCCATTAGGTTCCATTTTTACATTTGGTTTTCTAGAAAGGCTATTCTCTCCGGTGTTGGTTTATTATTCTTTTTCTCCATTTCTGCAAATGAAATTCTTAAGAGTTACATTGGTGACATGGGCAACAACTTGATTAGTGAAGCACTATGATTGATCAATATACAATGAGATTAATAAAAGTAATCTCTATATATAAGTTGATGTGTTGCTTTATGTCTGTAGAAACAACCAATAAAACCAGCAATTGTTTCTATGCATCTAATGGCAGGTCAAACAGCTGAACTCTGTAGAGTAGAAAATTAGTCTGTTAGGGTCGCTTGAGAATGAACATTGAATAAATGGCAGTGACCTCTAAGATTACAAGAAGTCTCCATTGTTCATTTTTGGGATCAGAACTGGCAAAACTACAAAAAGTGTTATCAACACTAGATAAACTAAAAATGCTCTAATTGCAAGATATATTTAAAGGTTTATTTAAAAAATATACCAGGAGAGTTTCCAGTGGCCAAGCTGATATCAGGACAGTAAAAATGCTGATCTTGGAAGTCCGGCTTTGTTCACTTTGCACTAATATCCTTGGAAAAGGCATGACTGAGAAAATTGGCATTCAAAAAATTCTTGATTAAAAGGAATTAATGTAAAGTAATTATGAAAATAAGAATTTTTAAGAAAATTCTTTTTTCTTTTTTTTTTCTTTTTTTTTTTTAAGAAAATTACAAATAAAATGTAACTTTGCTCTCATAATTAGGTCCCTTATTTGTTCTTGCAAATTTTTATAGAGGTTATGTAACAGAATCAGGTCAACCCAATAAAATACTCAGAGACAGTTGTGTGTGGTAGAGTAAGCACCAGGAGTGACATCCTTTTCCAGAATTGACTGTTGAGAGAGAACATTTTACTTAGAGTAGGTGGAAGTGACAAAATTTGCAGACAATCTCTACTGGGCAGGTTTTAGACAATAGTCAGCATGGATCTGGAACTGAGAGAGCTGTATAACACCAGCTTTTTATCAATCAAGTTGAAGTGTTCTTGACGTGTGGACCATCAGAGTTTTGGATCAAAATGGACTTTTACATCAGCGTTGGAGTTTATTTTCCTTAAAATATTAGACAAGACAAACACAAGTTAAAAGAAAGACTTATTCTTGAATACTTAGAAGCAATAATTCTGATTGAAACAATGTTCTTAGAGTAGATGGATATTGTCAGCATCTTTTTGTTAAAGCTCTTGATGTGGGATTTCTATATTGGTTTTAAGGAACTGTGGCATGGTCAGGTACTTCCGCTGGAAGAGTAAATCTATTTACTGGGATACAAATGGTTAGAGCTGCACAATCATTTACTAGATCTTGGCTGTTTTCTTTAGAAAATACAGATGTGCCACTTTATAATTGCTATCAGTCATCCTGCTATTTCAACCCATAGGTGGAGGGAGAAGTGACCTTTCCCAAGGGTATTTGTGCATAAATGAATGCAACCAATTTTGGTAGAATTAGAACATTCTGAGCTGATATCTACTGCACCACAACACACATTGTTGCTAACCCAAACCACAGCACACCTTGTTGCTAACCCGAACCACAGCATGCCTTGTTGCTAACCCGGACCACAGCATGCCTTGTTGCTAACCCGGACTTTAGCATGCATTGTTGCTATCACCAAATCAGAAACATTTTTATGTTCTATTTTCAATTGGTAAGAAAATATATTCCGTTGATTTGTGTCACTTTTGCAGTTGAAGTTTGTGCATTTACTGAAATATAGTGTATGGGGCTTGTATAGTGTTAGCTTAATTTTCTTTTTTTTCTGGCTTTGATCATGATATGTCAATGAAAAAATCACATTCAAGATGACTGGTGATGAGACAGAACAGTAAAAAAAATGGTTTATGCTTTTCCTTTGGTTATTAACCTGAAAATGACATCCTAAAATCAGAAATCACTGATGCATTTACCAATATTTTGACAGATATCATCATTTGATTAATGCACTACTTTGGAAAAAATCTAAAATCTTTTCCTTTGTCTAACAGTTGAGCCAAACATGCAAATGTATGAGCGCTTAATGAAGTAAGCTGATGAAAAATACAGTTGCTTTCATTGAGTAAATAGAATTACACTGTTTTTCTGCTCTTTTTTCTTTGTCTTAATGGACATCACATTGATTATTATTTCTCTTATGTCTTTTTTAGTGATTCTGGTTAATGCCCCCCCCCCGATCAGAAAATTGTCCAGTTGCTGAACAGGTTAAAACTTGCATGCTTTTAGTTGTCAGTCCAATGGAGCGTGGCATTTTGCATACACCATAAAGCCACCTGACCCATATCAACTTTTAGTTACTTAGTAAGATAGCCCACATCTCTGCCTACTCTAAGGAAGAAATTCACAGTAGCCACTGTCTCTCTACCTACCCTAGGGAAGAGATTTACAGTAGCCACTGTCTCTCTACCTACCCTAGGGAAGAGATTCACAGTAGCCCCTGTCTCTCTATCTACTCGAGCAAAGAGATCCACCATAGGCCCTGTCTCTCTCCTACTCGAGCAAAGAGATCCACCATAGGCCCTGTCTCTCTACCTACTTGAGCAAAGAGATCCACCATAGGCCCTGTCTCTCTACCTACTCGAGCAAAGAGATCCACCATAGGCCCTGTCTCTCTACCTACTCGAGCAAAGAGATCCACCATAGGCCCTGTCTCTCTACCTACCCTTGGGATGAAATCCACACCCTCACTTTCTAGTCTTTAACCATATTTTTAAAATTCTGGTTTTGAACGGAACTTTACAGTACACTGGTTCTCGTATAATGGTCATACTGCCTGGCAGTTTTTTTTTCTCACAAGATATTTATAGTTATTTTTCCCTATTTTTCTGACTTGTTCATTGAGCCAGTGGATAAAAGTATTTGTTGAGTAATCCAAGTCACTTGACCCAAAGAATTATGAGTTCAATTCCTGGCCACAGAAGAAGGAACAAAAACTTAATTAATTAATTAAATTACTAAAGGGAATCAACTGAAATTGAGATATCCAGAAAAAGGCATGACATGTGGAATTAGAACAATCTATCCTCATAGACTAAAGGGTTTGGTTCAAAATTCCAATGTATGTGGCCTAAAGAGGTTCGGAGTGTATAACAAACAAAACATTGTGAATATGGCAATAAAGACGATGACAACAGTCTGAATTACATAAATAGTTACAATAATAGATATTTTGATAGATTTGTTATATTTTTTGTTTCACTCCAATCAAGGCAATAAAGCTACTAAGATGCAATAGGGTTACTGAGCATGAGAGAATATGAGAACAAACCCCTATTAAGGGGAGAGAGTAATCAAAGACCAAGAATTAAGAAGACAAAAGATAATGACTGACATTGCATTAACTAAGGATAGCTTATGAAAGACGAAATAATGAAATATTCCTATGGACTTTCATTGCCTGTCTTGGTTATGTGTTTATTTTTTGGATTCCTGTATAATAGTCATAAAATGACAAGAAAGGCTTGAAAACAAATTCTCACCATCACAACTTTTTTCCATGGTACCCCAAATATATGAATTTAAGCATGCTACTAGATTGGTATGTAGGTCCCACCCTTTTACTGTTGAAATAACTAAATGCAACTGCCACTTCTAGTCTAACATTTTTTGGTCACCCTTCCCACTTGTGGAACTCCTTTCTGTTTACTTGTTTTCCTGATAACTACAACTTTCAAAAGTTTAAATGCAACATCAGTCACTATCTTCTGTCTTCTTGAAACCTGTTCATCTTTGGTCCTTTATTGAATCCTGGGTTCAGTTAGTGTAGTAGGAATTTGTTTTCATATCCAAATTGCAAATGAGCTCTGATATGGTTAGGAGTTTTTTTTTATAAATATAATTGTAATTTTACATTTTTTTTTTTTTAGATTTTATTATAAGTTGTTTTCTTTCCTTATGCTCCATGTGAATTTGTTGTAATTTGGTTTGTGTTTTTCAGCTTCCATACATAATTTGAAAGGGTTGCGCTATTTGCATATTTTTTCTTGTTACATGACATTTTTATGAGTAACTTTTCTTTTCTCATGAAATTTCTGTTATTCCTCTAAATTTTTCTGAGTTTCTCTTACTATAGCTTAGTACATTACATTAATTGGTAGGTAGTTACTACTTACAGGGCATTCATAAATTCTTTTGCAGTTACAGGTTGATTTTGTGATTATTTGTAAGGTATTGATCATTTTTCTGTAATGTTCTTTTTTGCTATTTTTGTTTTCAGATTTTGTAACATATTTTCTGTCAACTGTTACAATGTAGATAGATTTTGTAACATATTTTGTAACATTTTTGTAACATATTTTCTGTCAACTGTTACAATGTAGATAGATTTCTGCACCTACTTTATTTTCATATCTTCAATGTGTAGTTCACACCTTGGGCTGACTCTTTTGCTGGTGACCACGTTTTCTGTCTTATGTTAATCATCCATTCTTTATGTCTACCTATGCTACCAGTTCTTTGAATTTTCATTTTGAGTCTACTTTTAACACCATTTCATTTGCATATCTTTGGTTTTTAAGAATTTAACAAGCAGTGTTAAACCTCAATATATTTTCTACTTCTTTCATATTTTCATATCTTCAATGTGTAGTTCACACCTTGGGCTGACTCTTTTGCTGGTGACTACGTTTTCTGTCTTATGTTAATCATCCATTCTTTATGTCTACCTATGCTACCAGTTCTTTGAATTTTCATTTTGAGTCTACTTTTAACACCATTTCATTTGCATATCTTTGGTTTTTAAGAATGTAACAAGCAGTGTTAAACCTCAATATATTTTCTACTTCTTTCATATTTTCATATCTTCAATGTGTAGTTCACACCTTGGGCTGACTCTTTTGCTGGTGACCACGTTTTCTGTCTTATGTTAATCATCCATTCTTTATGTCTACCTATGCTACCAGTTCTTTGAATTTTCATTTTGAGTCTACTTTTAACACCATTTCATTTGCATATCTTTGGTTTTTAAGAATTTAACAAGCAGTGTTAAACCTCAATATATTTTCTACTTCTTTCATATTTTCATATCTTCAATGTGTAGTTCACACCTTGGGCCGACTCTTTTGTGACTACGTTTTCTGTCTTATGTTAATCATCCATTCTTTATGTCTACCTATGCTACCAGTTCTTTGAATTTTCATTTTTAGTCTACTTTTAACACCATTTCATTTGCATATCTTTGGTTTAAATTTAACAAGCAGTGTTAAACCTCAATATATTTTCTACTTCTTTCATATTTTCATATCTTCCAATGTGTAGTTCACACCTTAGGCTGACTCTTTTGCTGGTGACCCGTTTTCTGTCTTATGTTAATCATCCATTCTTTATGTCTACCTATGCTACCAGTTCTTTGATTTTCATTTTGAGTCTACTTTTAACACCATTTCATTTGCATATCTTTGGTTTTTAAGAATTTAACAAGCAGTGTTAAACCTCAATATATTTTCTACTTCTTTCATATTTTCATATCTTCAATGTGTAGTTCACACCTTGGGCTGACTCTTTTGCTGGTGACCACGTTTTCTGTCTTATGTTAATCATCCATTCTTTATGTCTACCTATGCTACCAGTTCTTTGAATTTTCATTTTTGAGTCTACTTTTAACACCATTTCATTTTGCATATCTTTGGTTTTAAATTTAACAAGCAGTGTTAAACCTCAATATATTTTCTACTTCTTTCATATTTTCATATCTTCAATGTGTAGTTCACACCTTGGGCTGACTCTTTTGCTGGTGACTACGTTTTCTGTCTTGTGTTAATCATCCATTCTTTATGTCTACCTATGCTACCAGTTCTTTGAATTTTCATTTTGAGTCTACTTTTAACACCATTTCATTTGCATATCTTTGGTTTTTAAGAATGTAACAAGCAGTGTTAAACCTCAATATATTTCTACTTCTTTCATATTTTCATATCTTCAATGTGTAGTTCACACCTTGGGCTGACTCTTTTGCTGGTGACCACGTTTTCTGTCTTATGATAATCATCCATTCTTTATGTCTACCTATGCTACCAGTTCTTTGAATTTTCATTTTGAGTCTACTTTTAACACCATTTTCATTTGCATATCTTTGGTTTTAAAATTTAACAAGTAGTGTTAAACCTCAATATATTTTTCTACTTCTTTCATATTTTCATATCTTCAATGTGTAGTTCACACCTTGGGCTGACTCTTTTGCTGGTGACTACGTTTTCTGTCTTATGTTAATCATCCATTCTTTATGTCTACCTATGCTACCAGTTCTTTGAATTTTCATTTTGAGTCTACTTTTAACACCATTTCATTTTGCATATCTTTGGTTTTTAAGAATGTAACAAGCAGTGTTAAACCTCAATATATTTTTCTACTTCTTTCATATTTTCATATCTTCAATGTGTAGTTCACACCTTGGGCTGACTCTTTTGCTGGTGACCACGTTTTCTGTCTTATGTTAATCATCCATTCTTTATGTCTACCTATGCTACCAGTTCTTTGAATTTTCATTTGAAAGTCTACTGCCACCATTTCATTTGCATATCTTTGGTTTTAAGAATTTAACAAGCAGTGTTAAACCTCAATATATTTTCTACTTCTTTCATATTTTCATATCTTCAATGTGTAGTTTCCTTTTTTTTTTTTTGTACACCTTGGGCTGACTCTGCTGGTGACCACGTTTTCTGTCTTGTTAATCATCCATTCTTTATGTCTACCTATGCTACCAGTTCTTTGAATTTTCATTTTTTTTTTTTGAGTCTACTTTTAACACCATTTCCTGCATTTGCATATCTTTGGTTTTAAGAATTTAACAAGCAGTGTTAAACCTCAATATATTTTCTACTTCTTTCATATTTTCATATCTTCAATGTGTAGTTCACACCTTGGGCTGAGCTCTTTTGCTGGTGACTACGTTTTCTGTCTTATGTTAATCATCCATTCTTTATGTCTACCTATGCTACCAGTTCTTTGAATTTTCATTTTTTGAGTCTACTTTTTAACCACCATTTCATTTTTGCATATCTTTGGTTTTTAAGAATGTAACAAGCAGTGTTAAACCTCAATATATTTTCTACTTCTTTCATATTTTCATATCTTCAATGTGTAGTTCACACCTTGGGCTGACTCTTTTGCTGGTGACTACGTTTTCTGTCTTATGTTAATCATCCATTCTTTATGTCTACCTATGCTACCAGTTCTTTGAATTTTCATTTTGAGTCTACTTTTAACACCATTTCATTTGCATATCTTTGGTTTTTAAGAATGTAACAAGCAGTGTTAAACCTCAATATATTTTCTACTTCTTCTAAATATGTTAAATAAATCTAGCAAGAAAATATATTATTGGCTTACTTTTCTTTCTGGGTTTGTTCTCTGTTCATATACAATCTGTTTCCAATAGAGATTAGGGATTATTTGGATATCTTTTTCATATCAATCAAGCTTTATTGTAACATATTCTGAGATTAAATTTGACATTTACACTTTAGATGGTTAAACTTTTCTTTTATATTGAAAACATATTTAACGCACGCTATTAGATCGGCATCTAGGTCCCACTCTTTTACTGCTGAAATAGCTAAATGTAACTTCTACTCTAACAGTTTCTTTTCTTGCACTGCCTTTCTGTGGAACTGCCTTTCATTCACTTGCTTCCCTGATAGCTACAATCTCCAAAAGTTTAAATGCAACATCAGTTGGCATCTTCTATCTCCTTGAATTCCATCTATCACTTCACCTCTCTTCAACATCCCCTGTACCTTGTTTTTTCTCTCACTGCAACCCCCTGCACACTCGTCACAGTCCTGCCTTGCTTGGGGTGAAATGATTAAAAAAAAACTTTTTCACTTACATTGTCAAATGAGGACTGCTACATATATATATATATATATATATATAGGAAAGAATATTAAAACGTTTTGAGTTTAAAAATGTGTTTTTTAACAGTATTTGTTTATTTCTACTATTATATTTTATATTTCAGACCACCCTCGGTCCTTCATCAGAAACAAATTTGTTAGGTATTGAACTCGCAACTCTTTGGGTCAAGTTACTGGATCTCACTATTTTTATCCACTGGCTACAGCAGTGATGAACAAAATCTTAGTTATCTCCCTTTAACTCACTTTCTAAGTGTTAAGGTAAATTTACCCATGCACATATGAAGTCTTTCAATTATAAATAAGCAGCAGTTTCTGCTTTGTGGCAGAAGTCTATTCCAGCTGAAGCTAGAATACGAGTCACCTCTCAGTTGCATCTCTGTCCTCAGGCAGAGTGCGGTTTGTTTGTATGTCTGAAAAAAATTACACTGTAGGGTGCCAAATCCCAGGCTTTACTTCTCCCTCAAGAGTGGTCTGAGTTTATTGCGCTGTGTCTGAGGCAATTCCAGCTGGCTATACAAAAAGAACAACTTGAAATTCAAAAGCAAACAGAAATCAGACATCAAAAACTCTAAGAAATTCTACTTCAAAGTCAACAACAGCAAAGAAATTTGCTTAAACTGGCAAACAAGGGACAAATTAGTGAAAAATGAAAATGCGTTCTCACAAAACACGATTTGGAGTGCAATAAACATATTTTTTTTTACATATTCTTCGGATGAGGGTTTAACTTTTGCCTCCTACTTTAGAGGATTCAAGTACACCAAGATTGCATAAATTGGTCCAACTTTAAGAAAGTTTGTCGCTGCCTTCAAAAACTGGATACCACAGAACACACCAAGTTTGCAAACTATATTTTACCCCGTAAAACAAACTGACATTTGCTAAAGTGGTTAAACTTCTTACAGAATTTTTACTCCTAAAACTTCACTCTTTCAGAAGAGATGGAAGTGTATGAATTTAACCAGAAAGGATTACACTACATTCACATTGGTTGTGAACAAGCATTGCAACAGTTTCAAGCTGTCAGAATTGAGTGCGAATAATTGCAAGTGTCTGATATTTGTTCAGAGACTCGTTTCAGCTAAAGATGCTGAAGTTAGACTTAGTTTTGAGTAAATTAGAAAATGAACCAAAACATTGTGAATATGGCAATAAAAATGAGGACAACTGTCAGATCAATTTAAGCACTGAGAAACCAAATGTGATTTTTTTTATTTCTGCATCTTCCTCTTGGTACATAATTATGACTGACCTTTTTTGCTTCTCTCTACTTCTCTTCATAAATAAGAATATTACTTTAATCTGATGAACTGTTTTTAGAGGTCAAAACACAACAAAATATTTTATTCCTTCGCCATTTCTTTACTCAACAAAAGATAATCATGTATAGTTTCTTTCTCTCTCTCTCTCTCTCTCTCTCTCTCTATATATATATATATATATATAGTTAATTGTAATAATGCTTAGTGCCAAAATTGCTAGTTTTTTTTTGTTTTGTTTTTGTTTTTTCAACAGTGTAGAAAAGCATTTTAGGCAAGCATATTTTTTGTCATAAAGTGCTCAATATCAAGATGAGGATAGACTGTAAATAGAATTAATCTGTAACAGTTTGTTACTTAACTGAGCAGTATTATTTCAGTCATGCTTTCTTAAGTAATGTATGAAAATGCAGTGGAGTAGTGGCTTGGATTGAAAATTTGAAGAGCTGAGTTTAAATTCCAGTCAAGTTCATTACATTGACTTATGTGCTAACACCCTTGGGAAATGTAAGAATCCAACATTTCTTTCTTTCTTATTATCATGTGTGCTTATTAGGAGGCATAGTAGAGTAATGGATTTCAGCTGGGATCAGTTGAATTCATTACATCCACTTGTGTGTTAACACTTTTGGGAAATGTATGAATCCAATCCAACTCTTCTTTTTTTTCTTATCATGTGTGCTTATTAGAAGGCATGGTAAAGTAATGGATTGCAGCTCTAATTGATATAATTGACAGAACCAAGTTCAAATTCCAGTCGAGTTCATTACATTTACTTATGTGCAAATACCCTTCGGAAAGGTATGAATCCATTTCTTCTCCCCTAGGTATTGGTGAACAGAATGGATTCCATAGCCTTGGTTGGCAGCCAATCTATTGCAGTAGTTGTCAACCTACTGCAGGAAAATCTTTAAACCACATGCTGTTGCAGACTGCTTGTGGAGACAAAAAGTTCTATGCACTGTGAATGCTGCCACTAGTCAGTGGTTATTTCATTTTTATTGCTAATTAACCACCAATGAATCCCACACCACTTAAGAAACTAAATTTGTCAAAGAAAAAGAATCACTCACACACAAAGATATCAAACTACACTAAACTTCATATGAATATGAAAAAATTAGAAAACAGCAACAGAAACCCTGAAGAGTCAAAACATTACAATAATGTCTTCACAAAACTTCAATTCAGCATGACTGAAATAACAATGCTCAGCTAAGTAAAAGAAACTTCTCTCTCTCTCTCTCTATATATATATATATATAAAAATCTTTGAAGTGAAGCTGTGCTGGAATTAGTATATCCGTGTAATACTATTCTGGCTGAGTAAAGCTCAGAGCTACTGTGACTATGGATGTGGTATTCTCTGATTGCTCGGTATCTTACGGATCAGTCTGGTACTCATACTGTAACTGACGTGTCTCCCTATGGCAGGAGTATATGTATACGCAAGTTGAGTCCATTTTCATAGAAAAAGGGGAGATCCCATTGCATATATATATATATATATATATATTCTCACTGATAGCACAATTCTGAGTCTTTAAGTGCTAATTGAAAAAGCATTTTCAATCTTCAGATTCTGATTTTAAAAATAATTTTCAGCCAGCACTTGACAATTACATGAAATTCAGAGTTGTATTATTGGTAAGAAAATAAAAAGTATACTTATTATTTATATAACTTTATTATTATACATTATTTTATTAGCATCAGTACTGAATGTACAATATTTTATATATACTAAAAAGTTATAGGTCAGATTTAAATTAGACGAGTAAGCAGTTGTATTAGAAAATGTTCAATATATATTTGAAGAGAAATGAAGCTTTGACATGTAGAGATTTTAGATATTTCAGTTGGCAAGTTCAGCTGATTTCTATTCACCTGGCAAAATATGAATACAAATTCCCTGATGAAAACCGAAAAGGTTGAAACCATGGTCGCGTAATTGGCTGATCTTCTTGACTTAAATATATATAACAGTAACATAGAGGAGTTTATAATAATAATAATAATAATAATAATAATAATAATAATAACAACAACAACTATGAACAGGGCACAATGCTCCTGCTTTCTCTCCTGAGGCCAGTGTACCGATGTGGAACAGGGCTATGTTGATGACATTGATATTCATAGTTGGGATAAAAATGATCTTGAACAAAAAAAAAATGAATATCATTTATCAAGTGTTGCAAGAAATAAGTCTCAAAGATAAACTTTTCCAAAACAAACTGCGGAATGGGTGGCTAGGATTAAATGTAAAACAAATGGCGGAACTGCCCAACAAACAGAATTGACAAAGTTTATGTTAAACAACAATATGAAAAAAAGAAAAGAACAGGGCAAAAACTAAAATAAAACAAACTAAATGCAAGGAAAATTAATTGTAATAAGAAAAAGTAGCAATAATATAATAAAAAAATTCACACTCCAAGAATTGGGATTGAAACTAAAGCAAGCTCAGACAAGCAAATGTAGCGTTTATAAATTGGGGAGGGGAAATTGTTTTGCAATCATTCCCAGCATAGATTAGAACCAACCTCTGCAACAGGAATAAATTGAGGGCTTTCAACAACTGCAACAACTAAAACAGATCACAAATGTAAATCAGAGAGAAAACAAAGACAATTTCAACTTCACGTTCTCACTGTCCTGATCTAGCTTCCCTTTGTCTTTTCAATAAATATCTTCATGGCAATTATTCTAAGAAGCATTTCTTCTTGCTACTGTGACTGCATGAATTTAAGTGTACTACTAGACTGGCAAATTCAAACAACAAACAGGAAAGAGCATGTGTGCTTTTACTCTCAAGGCCGGTGTACACATGGTGAGGGGGTGCAGTGCTATTTAAGCAAAATATTCTCAGAATTCCAGGAACTTGTTTTTTTTTTTTAATCATATCACCCCAAGCAAGACGGTAACGCCATGGGTCCACAGGGGGCTATGTAAGGGTAAGAAGATTGGAAAAGAGAAAACCGGAAACCACATCCTAAACAGGAAATAAGGGATGAGCCTCTTCACCTATTCAATAGATGTGGGTAGAGTGTGAACCGGGCGATAGCTTAGTCTATCTAATGGAAATCAAAATGCTGGCACTATGGTCTGGAATTGGAACGGAAGCAATGCTGGCACCTACCCTGAATCTATCATAAAAATTCAGAATATAGTTAGTAAATACTAAACACTTCCAAATCTCAGTGTAAGTTTTAAAAGTTTTAAATAAATTTAGTATAGGAAAAAGAAAATGTTACCCTCCACTGTAAGTTACTACAAATTTAAACTCTATCATTCCCAGTGAAGCATAGGATCAATGACAGGGGGGAGGGTCATTGATGCTTCTATAACTTGTCCTTTTTACAGCTAGAGGTATTGACCTTACGCAAACCCCTTTTTATCTTGCAGGTGAGGTGGAATGGTTACCAGCCAAGGCTATAGAACCCAATCTGTCTCACTATTTAGCCCATAGCTGGAGGAAGAAGAGATAAATTAATACTTTTCTCAAGGGTATTTACACGTAAGTGAATGCAACAAATTTAACTGGAATTCAAACTTGTCTCTCTAATTTCTCATTTTGAGCTGATAGCCACTGCACCACAAAGCATATCTTAAATTGTTACAAAACCAAAACATTAAACTAAAAACTTAAATCATATTTTTAGATAGCCTCATCAGATTGTGACTTTCATATGGATGTCTTGCATGGTGCCAAACCTATTTGGGAATATCTAAACTGTCAGCTGTACACAGATGCTTTCTTCAATAATTTTTTTAAATGGTTTCAAGCAAACAAAGTCTGTAACTCTTTGTGGTGGTGGTGGTGGGGGGGTGATACTTTCTCAAACCTCAAGAATTGGTACTAAAGAATAGCAAAGAAAGGCCTGTATCAGATAACTGAAACCATATCACTTGAAGACATTCAATAGCAGCAAAAACTAAAATGGGTTGCACATGTGATTTTAAAAAAATAAATGATCAAGATGCCAATATGCCACACTACTTAAAACAAAAGGTTAGGAAGGAAACCCCAAATTGATATTGGAAAGAACAATAACAGTAAACTTGATAAATCTGTTTTCTAGAAAAACTGTTTTAAGAGAAAAATTTTATAAACTTCAGCTGAAAGTAACTCTGGCCACTTTTAGTAAATGAAAACCAAATATTTCCTTATAAGAAAACAACTAATATTACTAATGAAACTAATTTGACTCTCAGGCTGGTTCCAAATGAACTTGTCAGGTATAAAGATTAATTCTAATGAAAAAGTAAATTAATATTTCTTTCTTAATGACAGAACAACTTTAAACAAAATATTATTAATATAGGACTTAGTGTAATTTACTTATCAGAATGTATGTTTGCTTGTTCATAATGTTTCAACCTGTATTGATCTCTGATACAGGGTTAGCTTTATACTAGCTATTGATTAGTCTTATGTGACAGCTGCTTACCAAGTTGTCTGTGGCCTTAACACATAAATGTCTTAAATCATAATGAATATGCTGGAAATAAAAACAAGTTAGGGAATATAGAAAGGAATGGTGAAATGGTATTGAAGAGATTTACATCATTAATTGAACCAATTGACCTTGACAATAACCTTTTCAAAAGGAACCCCAAATTTTATTTGGTATGGCAGTGTTTCATAATTCACCCTATTATAATGAAGACTGTTGTGGATTTATTTGTGTGTGTGTGTGTATTTCCCTCCTGTCATGTTCATGGAGAGAGAGAGAGAGAGACAATAGCAAGGCAGTGTTGGCTGAGTTCATCAGAGAAAAAATAGTGAGGCAGTGACGGCTCAGTTCATTCTTTACTACCAGTTATGAAAGATCTTGCCACATGTTTGATCTTTAACAATGTCTTATTTTATTTTTATCGCAATAATTGTCATCGAGTAGTGAAGAATATATATATATATATATATATATATATATATATATACATATCTCCTCTCTATTATAATAAAGACTGTTGTGTGGGTCTCTCTCTCTCTCTTTCTATATATATATATATTTTTATTTATTTTCCTCCTGTTATGCTCAGGAGTTTGAATTATGTTTTTTTCTTATGTCTAAATCTAAGATACTCAATAATACATACATCAATATATACATTGTCATAATTTTAAATGATATATTGATTTCAATATTTGGCCATCATTTTTGATGGCATGGGCCCACTTGTAAAGTTAGTATTTTGTAAAATTAGTATTAACTGATGGGAGTTGGTACAAATTTTGTTTTTGCTAGAAATAGTTACAATAACTTATTTGGCAGTGTGAGATTTTAATATGCGAGACGCGGGATGTTTATAATCTTGTAAATATCTATAAATATATACACACACACACACACACACACACAGAGAGTGGGGTGAGATAGGTTTGTGCATTGGTTATGTTGTTAAAATGGTGTTCATTATATTATTCAAGAGCAGCCTGTGAGTATATTGACAAAATGTTTCCTGAGAAATCAGCTGAAGAAGTTCAATTGATTGGCCAGCACGTTCATCTGACTTGATCTTCAGTGGATTTCATCTTTTAGGCAATACTCAAAAGGACAAAGACAAATTGTTGGTGATTTTTAAAAAAAATTTGTTAGAGATGCATTTCAAGAAATTAATGCACATAGATGTAATATATAACCTTGTATAGCAATGGTAATTGACGAATACATCTGGCTATAGGTAAGGTCAACAAAGGACAAGAGTGGTTGACAGACATATCCAGCCGTAGATGACATCAACAAAGCGACAACCCAAAAAAGCAAGTGTGTGAAAGTTTTAAAACTATATAAAGTTTAGAATTTTTGGCTGGAGGGACAGAGACTGGCTAATGATCCCCGACAACCTCTTTGGTCATGACACTTTCTCCAGCTGCTCTCCTACGCAATGAATTGAGTTCTTTCAGTGACTGGCATGTGTATACATTGCTGATATATAACATGCTAAAATCTCCCTTCTCCGATTCCATATACCTATGGCTTAGGGGTTAGCAACTCCGACTGACACCAAGGCAGTCAAGTTTCAATCCCAGCCAGAGACAAGTGGATGTCTAGCCACACTGATGAGCTGTGATGCAGCAAAACAGGCTTGTATATGGATGATGAATATATATATATATATATATATATATATATATATATATTCATATGTGTGTGTGTTCCTCGTTCTTGGTGTAGTATACTACATGCAGACTTGTGCAAAAGTGATTGTCACAGTGTGAGGGGTCGACTTTAAAGCTGTGTAAATTGTGATGGGCAACAATTTGAGCACCTGAATTGATAAAATCTAAGTGCTTTTGTATTATTATCTAATCTAAACTTATTTATAAATGGAACTTTGTGTGTGTGTCCATTACCTATAGACTCCAAAACAGCTGAACCGATTTTCTTGAAAATTTACACAGTTGTACTATAAGTATCTGCGAGTGTTCTTAGCTAGGTTTTGTGTCGCGATACCCCTGATAAATATCGATAATCAAAAAAATCGGGTTATAGAATGAGTGGTCCAATTTAAATAAAAGATCAAGACAAAGAAACGATATTCAGAAGTTTCAAGGTTGCAGTTCTTACAATAGGGCACAAAATCGATTTTTTAGATATATATATATGTAAAAAAGGCAAGATGTTTGTGTGTGTGTGTGTCTGTTTATCTGCCTGTATGTCTGTATTTTTTTCAGCCCTTTTATTTTAGTTTTTGCTTCAGGTTTGGCTCTAAGTAGGTATAATTGTAGTTCTTAGTCTCAGCCATGATACCATTTACTCAGAGGACTTACTTAGCCTTCAAAATTCAGTTTACAACGAAAAAAACTTATTTGATATTGATACCTGCTTTCAGCCTACGGTTTTGCTTTAACTGGAAACAACTATTGCTTTTTAGTCTTTCATGCCAACGTCCAAAGAGTCTGAGCTCCAGGACCATGGATTAGTTTTAAAGCTTTCATTGCACCCAAGCAACACTGGGCCATACTGTTAGTACACAATAAGATTAATTGACAGCGTAATAATTAGTAAATATCATTGTATATGTAATCTCAAAATAAGTGTTATCATTTACTTACTGTCTGTCTACTTTTGGATCACCATGTATATAATAAACTTATTGAGGTGAATATTTTAATTTAGGATATAAGATGTGTGCTATACAGGATGTGGCAAAAATATCTCCCACACAATGATAAGTAGCTGGTGGTAATGGTGTCTTCATCTAGCTAATGTTTTACCATTACATGGGCAGTATATGTGTGAGGTATTTATTAAGGAAGTAGAGCTGGAAGGGGCATATAGGGTTTGACAGAAATACCTCCCACATTTTAAATTGTTACTCATATGGTGGTAGTAAAGTTAGGCAAGTGGCAATGGTGTCTTCATCTAGCAATGTCTTACCATTATGTAGGTAATATTTCTGATGCACCTTCTATAATCTCAAAATGTGATGATTATAAAATATCGAATGACAGGAACAGAAACTGACTAGGAATCTAAATCTAAACTTATTTATAAATGGAACTTTGTCTGTCTGTGTGTCCATTACCTATAGACTCTGAAACAGCTGAACCAATTTTCTTGAAAATTTACACAGTTGTACAAAAGCATCTACAAGTGTTCTTAGCTACGTTTTGTGTTGAGGTACCCCCGATAAATATCGACAATCAAAAATATCGGGTTATAGAAGGAGTGGTCTGATTTTAATCAAATTTGATACACTCATAGACAAAGACATAAGAAATGATATTCAGGAGTTTCGAGGTTGCAGCTCTTACAATAGCACAGAAAATCAATTATATATATATATATATATATATATATATATATATATATATATAATCTGTTTATCTGCCTGTATGTCTATATTTTTTCAGCCCTTTTATTTTAGTTTTGCTTCGGGTTTGGTTCTACGTAGATATAATTGTAGTTCTTAGTCTCAGCCATGATACCATTTACTCAGAGGACTTATTTAGCCTTCAAAACACAGTTTACGAAGAAAAAACTTATTTGATATCAATACGAGGAAATCAAAATTTGACTTACATCCATTCATTTTTCTTTCAGTCTACAGTTTCACTTTAACTGGAAACACCTATTGCTTTTTAGTCTTTTGTGCCAACATCCAAAGAGTCTGAGCTCCAGGACCATGGATTAGTTTTAAAGCTTTCATTACACCCGAGCAATGCTGGGCTATACTGCTAGTCATTGAAAATTTCAAATATTATTAATGAGTAAGAATATTACGAAAGAGATTTTTAAAAAATTAAGAGTAATGAGCAAGAAAATGTATTTAAGAAACTGGTCTTTGAATATCCATAATAATAAACATGTTGAGAAAGCAACCAAACTGCCACGTTTAAGTTTAGCTGAAGTAGTACATGAAAATTGAATTTTTAACATTCATTTTCAGCAAATCATAATAGTGTTTTCTGGATAAACCTAATGATTGTCTAAGAGGTTGGATCCTTCATGGAAATTATCAACTGTCATGACTTAGAAAACAACAGATGGGGTGGAGTAATGATTCTGTATTGTGGGTAGCAAAAATTATTGATTTCTACTAAGTATAATAGTATCAAGACAGAGAATTCTTGTAAGCTCTTGGAAAAAAAGGTTTTTTTCCAATTGGTGTTCATCACAACTAAGAAGCTTTAAGCTGAAGTGCATATTCATGTAAAACAAACAGCCTTCACATTCTTCAAAGCTGAATATTGCTGACCTTGCTTTGAAGTTAATGTGCAAATATAAAACGCAGTCCTTGCAAAAGCTTTCCACTAACAACCAGCCAATGACTTCTTCACATTGTCTTTCCATTCTCATTCATTCAGTGTATATTAAAAGCTGGGAAAGGGCCTGCTGCATGGTCGCAAGTAGGAGAGGAAAAATGAGGCATCAAGAAATAAGATCATGAACCCTGTTTCCAGTATTGTATTTAGATTTTTTATTCGGGGCTTCACCTGGACAAATTCTGTGCTGATCGCATAGACAATCTCTTGTATGGTTGATATCAGAACCATGTGTCAGACACATTGATTTCCTGTCAAGGGCAAACTAGAACTGACCTAAAGATTCCAAGAATGACTTGTACCTGGATACACTCTGTTTCTGGTTTTGTTGTCACTTGGTCTTCCAAATCCCCCATCCACTCTTTTACCTCTCAGTTCCTTTTCAAAGTGAATGCTATCTCAGTCTGTCAGTTAAGTGCCATACATGATGCACACTTGGATAATCCTGTCTCTTTAAATCCATAACTGACTAGGCAGATTTTCTTACAGTAGGTTACAATTTATTTCTGCAGTAGACTGGTTGCCAACCAAGGCTACAGGATCTAATCTGTAATGCTATTTAACCCATAGCTGGAGGGAAAAGAAATGAATTAATACCTTTCCCAAGGTTATTTGTGCATAAGTGAATGCAATGAATTCAACTGGAATCCAAGCTGATATCCATTGCAATGCACATTCTATTGTTACTTATAAAAAGTAAAAGAACAATTCATTGGCCATAAAAGAGAAACTTTTGAGATCAAGATAAAATCTTAAAATTCTTTACATGGGCGTCCATAATATCCTGAATGGAAGGACAACCAGCCTCTTCAGGTATTAATCCAATAGAAAATTTGTGGTTACTCATTCAAATATATATATATATATATATATATATACAAGAATGAAAAACGGTATTTAAAGATCATCTATGAGCATTGCAAAGACTGCTGCAAATTGAAAGACTCAAAAAGTTAGTCATTTGGTGAAAGTGACGCTAGTTATAGAATGTCAAAGATTACGTTATAATACATTCTGGTATATGGGGTCGTGTGTTAACCAAATATTTTTCTCTGGCTGCTACTTTTTTCTGAATTTATTTCCAAATAATTTATACTGTATTTAATTTGCTTGTATCATAAAACCAGCCATATAAAAAAAAAAACCATCATCAATATTTTTAAATATGGTTAGATATTTTCTTATTTCTAATAATCATTTTACCCTAAGCAAAAGAGGACAGCTGCTGGTGTGCAGGGATTTACAGTGAGAGGAAATACACGATACAAAGGATGTCAAAGACATGATCAGAGATGGCTGGGAATCAAGGAGATAGAAGATGGCAATTGATGTTGTATTCAAACTTTTGGAGATTTTTTTTATTTTTTTTTAATCATATCACTCCAAGCAAGGCGAAAACGCCAGTGATGCGCAGGGGGCTACGTAAGAGTGAAAAGATTGAAAAAAGAGAAAAACCAGAAACCACATCCTAAACAGGAAACAAGGGATGAGCCTCTTCACCTGTTCAATAGACGTGGGTGGAGTGTGAACCGGGCGATAGTTCAGACTATCTACTCCAATTGAAAAAAAAAAAATAAAAAGAGTGAAAAGATTGGAAAATAGAAAAAGAGAAAAACCGGAAACCACATCCTAAACAGGAAACAAGGGATGAGCCTCTTAACCTGTTCAATAGATGTGGGTGGAGTGTCAACCTGGCGATAGTTTTGCCTACCAGAGAGGCATCAAGCAGTTCTCTGAGACTGAGATTGACCAACTGCGCGTAAGACGTGAGAGAACTGAAGCATCTGCAAGTGTCCCAGCCGATCATTCGTGCAATCTTCCTTCTTGCCTCCATTGTAGACTTGTTTGTAAATGCCTTGCAGGACCAAATGCCATCTACGATTGAGTACGTGCAGGCATGCTACATCGAATTAAACGGTTGTCTAGACCTCATGTGTCGTAATCAACAGGAGAGTCCATCATATATATATATATATATATATATATATATAGATTGCAGCTATCAAGGAAGCAAGCAAATAGGAAGTGCTAGAAAAAAGACATTTGGAGTCGAAAAGGCAATTACATCTATTTTGACTTTTATATCAATCTAGTAGTATGCATAAATATATGTGGTGAAATATATGTCTGTTCAGAGAAAAGGGTTTGATCTTTTATTACTTGAATAATTTCGGTTAAATCACCCAATTTTTACTTAATGATTTTTCGGTAGTCTAATGAGCAAATGCAAGACTTGTTCAAAAACTTTTCAGTGCTTTTAATAACTGAATCAAAATTTAACATGATCAAAGAATTGTCATTATGAATGTTAATTGTTCTTTAAATTATCAAGTATCAGCTTTATGGTAAGAGCATATACAAGGAACTAGAGGACTTCTCAAGTAGAAAGTAGTAATGTATTTTCCTCTTTGATACAACAACTTCATGTCAGAGTATCAAAGAGGAAAACAAGTATCTTTGATATTCTGTATCAAAGAGGAATTTAAAGGCTAAGTTGGCAGCTATGTCTCATTTTACCATAAAAATTGCTAAGTCTAACCCTATTTCAACCATTTCTTTTCTTGCATCTCTCAACTCTTTTCTGCTTTCTTGTGGCCTATCAACTGCAATGTTCAGAAATTTAAGAGCAATGCCAATTGTCATTTTCTGTCTACTTGAAACCTGTTCTTTTATTGTCCTTTCTTCTCAGTGACATTTTAGCAGTTTCCTTCACTTTGTCTCTTAGTGGCTTTACCCCCTTTGCTTAGGATGAAATTTTAAAAAAAAGATGATTCAAATTTTTTGAATGGTCAAACAAAATAAAAATACAGGCAGTGTGTCAGGACACTTTCGAGCAACTTTTCACAATAAATAACTGAGATGGTAAAATTTTGCTTCACCTATTGACGTATTCCAGGTTTAAATTATTTTAAAATTTTACAAGTATGATGTAAATTAAATTCAAATCCATTTTATGCAGTTTCAACTTGACTTCTTTGTAGGTATGCACTTACATTTTTTTAAAAACAATTTATAACATTTATATGTGACAATCATGATTTGACTATATTTCTGAAAAGAGGTATTGTAATTATTTACACTATTTGGATTGTTGTCCTCATCTTCATTGCCATATTCACAATGTTTTGGTCATTGCATGCTCTGGTGATTGGAATTTTGAACTGAACCCTTTATTTCATTCACTGAGATTATTCTAGTTCCATGAGTTATGCCTCTTTCAGATGTTTTGATTTCAGTTATCTCCCTTTAAATCAACTCTCTAAGATTTATTTTGTTGTAACCAGGTATTGAACTCACAACTCTTTCAGTCCAATCACTGGATCCGACCAACACTTTTATCTACTAGGCCATGTGTTCTTGAGTGTATGAATTTAGGGGACTTACAAACCTAATGTCTTTGTAACCAATTTTGACATAGCTCATATTACAATTTTGTTGTTTTTAAAAGTTTTTCTTTAGCACTCCATATTACTGGTATATTCATTGTTTATTTGTATGCTTGGCTGACTTACGAGTTTTTGTGGCTTTGCCTATGTGCTGATTCTTTAACTTTTTATATTTTCTGGTGGTTTTCTCTGGCTATTATTTCAACTTCCAATTACCTGAAGAAGTCCAGGGCATACAATGACTGAAATGTCATGAATATGGCAACAGATGTGGACAACAGTCTGAATAACATAAACAGTATAAATTGCCACAATTATATTTGTTCAGAACTGTTAATGTACATTTTTTTTTATAATAATTTTACCCCAAGCAAGGCATTCCACTGCCACTATTGCGTAGGGGGTTACATAGGGGAAAGTGATGAGAAAGAGTGGTTAGTTATAGGAAATGTTGGAAGGAGGGTGAAAGATGGACAAGGATACTGAGGATGGGGGTTGGGTAGATGGGAAGAGTGTTTGAGAGAATGGATGCGAGTTAGTGTGATAAGAGGTGTCTATTGACCTTACATTTAAATTCGTGGAGATTGTAGCTGTCAGGGAAGCAAGTATATGGAAGGGAATTCCACAGGCGGGAAGTGTGAGAAAAGAAACTGTTAGAGTAGAAATTGCGGTTACATTTTATTTGTTTCACTGTAAAAGAGTGGGACCGAGTTGCTAATCTAGTGTCTCATGCAAATTCATACCTAGGGGGCACCAGTGATCTAAGTTCATCAGAGCAGAAGCCATGAAAGTATTTATAGAAGAAGCACAGGGAAACCACGTCACACTGGTGAGAGAAGGACTGCAGTTGGGCTGCCAAGTCGGTATCGATCACATTACAGAGTCTCCGTTGTATTTTGTCAAGAACCCCGAGGAGAATAGCAGGGGCACCTGACCAGATGTGGCAGTTGATGGTAGATTTATATATGTGCAGGATGAACTCAGATGGGAAAAACGTCCCCTGCACAAAGAACCGACTTTCATAGCAGCGGATTTAGCAATGGATTCAGTATAGTCAGTCCACTTGAGGTCCACTGAGAGTGTGAGGCCAAAAGGTGTTTTTGTTTAATAATATACTTAACTTCACTTCTAGTGCTCAAATGTCCTCCTTTAATATTGCACCATTTCTCAAAACTTTCCAGAACCCTATGATACGCAGCAAGACACAAATCTGATTTGCATCAATTTCAATATATACTTCAGTGATGTACTCTTTTAACTCATCCACTGTGTTGGAATTTTTCTTTACTACACCCCCACAAAAAATAGAAATTTATTGGTTTTAGGTCAGATGAACATGGCAGCCATTCAATGCTACCTTTTCTTCTGAACCAATCTTGTGCTTAGTCCCTTATTGCCAACATATAATGGGGAGATGAAAAAACAGTTATGAATTGAATAAATGAGATCTAAACAAGATCTAAAATGTGAAATATATACTGAAACAACTGTAAGTCTACTTTTTGGCCCACCCTGTGTCTGGTGAGATTAGTTTCAGGCTAGATGCATTTTTGCTTAGAAAATTTTGTTTAGAAAGTTTCCATGGAAACCAAAAGCAATGAATTATCTATATTGTTTACACTCATCTTGAAAGTTTTTCCATTTTTATTTTTCTAAAAACACATTTTGTGCATGAATGATAATTATATTGGAATTGACATGCCGTAAAATCCAATTTATGATTTTGGTAATGATTTTAGATATTTAATCATTGATTGCATAAAAAAGTGTGAAACATGAAAATATTTAATCATTCTTCTGTGATGGGCACTTGGTTATCTTGAGTCTGCAAATTTGAAATGAGGTCTCTATTTTATCTTCAACTTGGGTCATTCTTTTCGACTTTCTTTGTCCTCTCTTTTTCTCTCGAATAATCTTACAAGTATCGCCGTTTTTCTTTCTCTCTCCCTGGTCACTCTTTTTTTCTACTCTTTCACTTTGGCCTCTGATTTGTCTTTCTTTACTTTCTCTCATGATATCTCTGTCTTTCTTTTCTCTCTTAACTGATCTCCCAGTTGTCTTTTCTCTTTTATTTTCCAATCTTACTGTCTGTCTATCTCTCTCTCTCTCCTTTTTTATCTCTCTTTTGTCATGCTCTCTTTCTTTCCCTTATACTCTTTCACCTCAATCTCTCTTTCCATATTCTCTCTCTCTGGTTTTTCTCCACACTTTTTCTCTCTATCTCACTCTCTTACTCTGGTCTCTGTCCACATTTTATCTCACTCTCAGGTCTGCCTCCATATTTTCTGTCTCTATCTCTCTCTGGTCTCTCTCCCTCTCTGTACATTGTATCTCCCACTCTCTCCCTCTCTGTACATTGTATCTCCCACTCTCTCCCTCTCTGTACATTGTATCTCCCACTCTCTCCCTCTCTGTACATTGTATCTCCCACTCTCTCCCTCTCTGTACATTGTATCTCCCACTCTCTCCCTCTCTGTACATTGTATCTCCCACTCTCTCCCTCTCTGTACATTGTATCTCCCACTCTCTCCCTCTCTGTACATTGTATCTCCCACTCTCTCCCTCTCTGTACATTGTATCTCCCACTCTCTCCCTCTCTGTACATTGTATCTCCCACTCTCTGTGCATTGTATCTCCCACTCTCTGTGCATTGTATTTCCCCCTCTCTGTGCATTGTATTTCCCCCTCTCTGTGCATTGTATTTCCCCCTCTCTGTGCATTGTATTTCCCCCTCTCTGTAGATTGTATCTCTCCCTCTCTGTGCATTGTATCTCCCCCCTCTCTGTAGATTGTGTCTCCCCCTCTCTGTAGATTGTGTCTCCCCCTCTCTGTAGATTGTGTCTCCCCCTCTCTGTAGATTGTGTCTCCCCCTCTCTGTAGATTGTGTCTCCCCCTCTCTGTACATTGAGTCTCCCCCTCTCTCTACATTGTGTCTCCCTCTCTCTCTACATTGTGTCTCCCTCTCTCCCCATTGTGTCTCCCTCTCTCTCTCCACATTTTATCTCTCCATATCTTCTCTCTCTCTCTCTCTCTAACTCTCTGGTTTGTTGGTCTCGGTTTTTCTTATCCTTCTCTCTCACTCCTCATCCTATCCTACTTTTCTCTCTTCCTGGTCTCTCTCTCTCTCTTCTCGGTCTTACTCTCTTCTCTCTCATGTATTTAGACTGTTTCCAACTTTTTTTTAAAAATTAATTAATAATTTTAATCATTTCCTAATCTCTTTCTGATATTAAATCTACTTTAATTTCATTATTTGAATTTTAAATGTTTTCCATACATAAAGTTCAGATGGAAGTATTGTTTCAATGGAATAAATACCATAGAACATCGTTATTATATTGATTCAATTCTACATGCATGAGACTTTATGAAAGAGGAGGTGCATGAGGCGGAGGGATAGAGAGACTGTTTATCACATAATTTCTAGACAAATCTTTTTAAGAAATTCTCGTCTTTTATTAAAATGTCAAGAAGTTTTGAACGATGTAATCAAGATTATAAATATTCATATTTACTTATATTTGATTGCTTCTCATACGTCTTGTCTGATTAAAACAGTTTTTATTAGTCGTTATGAACAGTGAGATGATGTATAAGTATTAGTAATCTATGGCATCTGGGTAAACATTAACTGATAGATTTTACTTATCTCCCCCTCTCTCTCCATCTTATCTCCCTCTCTCTCTCCATCTTATCTCCTTCTCTCTCTCTCCATCTTATCTCCTTCTCTCTCTCTCCATCTTATCTCCTTCTCTCTCTCTCCATCTTATCTCCCTCTCTCTCTCCATCTTATCTCCCTCTCTCTCTCTCCATCTTATCTCCCTCTCTCTCCCCATCTTATCTCAGATGAAAAAATCACCCTTTTACTGTGGCACCAATAAATTGTAAACGCAGATTCTACTCCAGCAGCTTCTTTTCTCGCACTTCCCACCTGTGGAATTCCCTTCCATTTATTTGCTTTCTCGACAGCTACAATCTCCAAGAATTTAAATGTAAAGTCAATAGTCATCTCCTATCTCACTAACCTGTATCCTCTCTCTTATGCTCCCTTCTCCATCCACTCCCATCATTATTCTCATCCTTCTCTTACCCACTTCCTGACACCCCTATAACCTGTCACTCTTTCTCATAAGTTTCTTCCTATGTAACCCCTGCAAAACAGTGGCAGTAAAATGCCTTGCTTGGGGCAATACAATCACAAAAAAAATCTAGACCCAAAGAAATAGTTTCTAGGAAAAAAGGGGAGATCATACATGCCGTAAAATAAGGTGGTGTGTGTGTATCTGTGTGTGTAATATATAATGTGTATGTACCAGTGGATGAAAGGGGACTTTGAAATCAGGGTATGCAGACCAATTGTCAAGGCGTAGAGCATTATTTACCCCTGCCCCAACCTGTGAATGACAAAACAGGATTTTGATCCATAAACTGAGTGACAACACCTCACTAGACATTAGAAAAATTTCCCCTGGGAAGAAATTTTCTTCTTCTTCTATGTGCCCTGTCCTTTCAGGATGTAGGTGATCATGGTTTTCCACATCTATCTCTGATGGCTCTTAGTATGCTTTCTCCTGTTACACCTTGCAACCCCCGTTCCGTCATCCACCTGATCAGGCTCCTGAAATATGTTATCCGCTGCCTTCCTCTGTCTCTTTTCCCCCGCTATCTGGCCTGCCAGTATCAAGTTCTCCAAGCCCTCCTTCCTCATTGCATGTCCCAGGAACTTCATTTTTCTCTTCTTGATGATCAGTATTAATTTTCTTTTGGTTGCCATTCTTTCCAAAACTTCATCATTGCTCACATGCTCGGTCCATGATATCTGCAGCATCCTTCTGTAGAACCACATTTTCGCTGCTTCAAGTTTTTTCTCATCTTCGATGATATTGTCCAGCATTCACTGCTGTATTGATGAACTGACATCACATAGCGATCTAGCATTCTTTTCTTTGTTTCTAGTGAAATTTTCCTTTGTCTTAGTACTTTACTCAGCTTCTGGAACGCGTCTATGCCAATTCACCTTTGGATCTCTGTGTTGCACTTTCTATCTCCTGTTAGAACACTTCCTAGGTATTTAAATTTTTAGTATGGCTGAATCCACTTTGGCAGGAAGGGAGACAAGCTACTGCCCTGCTTAGAACACATCCATTAAGCCGAAGAGTGGGAGTCTAATATTTTCAGAAATTTGTTAGTCAATAATGGTGGGTTCAATCCTAGGTAGATTCAGCATAGTTAACAGCTCTCTCCTTATTCAATTTTCATGTCGACCATAGTGGTAGCTTATTTATCTCATATATCTTAACACGATTTTTTTTTTATTTTAAGGAAGAAAGATTCTAGGCTCACATACATGATTCAGAATCTTGTTAGAAGAGACACCTCTCTTAAGTCAGGCAATCCGCAACTCAGCTTGAGCCAGAAATCCATTTAAGTTTATGTATTACCCTTTTGTTCAAGCATTTCTTGAATAATTGCAGTTTCAATTCTCAGCCTTTTATCCAATATTTGAGTCGATGAGGGAACAGAATCACATAGGCCTTCATTTCCAGTTTTACTTCTCAACCTTTTATCCAATATTTGAGTAGATGAGGGAACAGAATCCACATAGGCCTTCATTTCCAGTTTTACTTCTCAACCTTTTATCCAATATTTGAGTAGATGAGGGAACAGAATCCACATAGGCCTTCATTTCCAGTTTTACTTCTCAACCTTTTATCCAATATTTGAGTAGATGAGGGAACAGAATCCACATAGGCCTTCATTTCCAGTTTTACTTCTCAACCTTTTATCCAATATTTGAGTCGATGAGGGAACAGAATCCACATAGGCCTTCATTTCCAGTTTTACGTATTACTGGAAGATTTTCAGGATTCTCTTCATTGCATAAAGAAGATATTTTCTACAAAAGTCCAAGATATTTTCTACAAAAGTCCAAGATATTTTCTACAAAAGTCCAAGATATTTTCTATAAAAGTCCACACGCTTCTATTGTATCAACCATAGCAAGTGTCTCTTCTGTTTGCGTACTCTTCCCAACTGTCTTGAATCTGCCATTGCTAAAAAATAGGAAAATAACTATCGTTGTCTCCCACAAAAAAATATGAATCCCACTTGAGATCCTTGATTGTTAAGTCCTGCAAATCCTGAATCACTATATGCTACCTGTTTCTTTCTTGCAAGATTGCCTCAGGTCATAGATGTCTGAAGGAGATTTATTTAGCATTTCTAACTGATTATTTACCAAAAAGATGATGTCATATAATTTATCTCATAATTTAAAACTCAGGCCAATTAACTTTCCTATTGAGCTTCTATAAAATTTGAGCCATTTGACTATTTAATGGCAAAAAATATAGTCCTGTATTGCCATTTGACTAAATTGAGTTTAAATTATAGGTTTTTGAAGGTATTGTAGGAATTGATTAGACAAACTCATTTTGACAAATTTTTGCTGACAAATCTCAAGACCAAGATATTTAAAACTTGAAGTTTCCTCTGAACTGAATATAAAGACTTGCTTGAGTTTCTTTATCACATTTTCTTCCAATTCTTTAGTGCCTGCTAAATCCACATAAGTTTTAGGTTTTTGTTAATCTTTTTACCATAGCACCATGTAATGACAGCTTCGTCATACTTAGATGGGCAGTTTCATTCAGTTCATATACAAATTTATTTAATGTCATATATAACATTCAAGAACTTCAGCTTTTGAAAGGGTTTCTAAAAAGACTGTTCTTTCACATTGCTTCCCTTGCAAAAAATGCTATCTTCATCTCCATAGAATGACGTGTCCACCTCAAAGCCATATTGAGGGTCAGGATAATTGGTTGGCTCTGCTGAATCACTTCTTGGAATGCTTTTGCAACTAGTCTGACCTTTATTTTAATTCCGTCTTTTGTCTCTTTTTTGGTGCAAATCCATTTTGAACCTTTTCAAGACTTGAAGGTTTTTATTAGATTCATTGTTGCTATGTGGTTTGCTCCAGCAGAGAGAAATAATTTCTCACTGGTAAAGCCGACCTGTGCAAGAGTTAAGGTTATAACAGACAGAAACTTGAGTAACAAAATAGTTCCATAAAATTGTAAGTTCTGAATGAAATAGTTACAATTTCTATACATGTATCTATGTAAATACTCCCTTATTTGTATGGTTAGATATTTGTCATTTGGAAGTATTTGAACATAATATATGAGGCTTGGCTGAAAAGTTCATAGGCTGACCAAGATACTCTCATGGAATGTGACCAAATGAAATTCATTTTTCCCAATAGTTCCCCTTGCAATCTACACATAACCTCCATCAATGTTGCAGTATCTTTCATCCTGTTGGTCAAAAAAGTAAACAACAGCAGATATGTTAACATCACTGCAATATTGGTTCCCAGTTAAATATTTTTCATGTTTAGGAACAGACGATTTTTAGATGGGGCCAAATTAAGAGAATAAGGAGAGTAATCAGCCTGTTCAAAGCCAGAGTTATGCACAGCAGACACTGGAATGAAGGGCTTTTGTGCTGAAGCATTGTCCTGATAAAACATAACCTGTTTTATCAGTTTTCATAGGCATTTGCTTTTGACAGCCTTTCATACCTACTTCATTAAGTTGTCATAGTACTCTCCATTGATGCTGTGGCCCTTTTAAAGATAATCTATAGACACAATATATCCCCCCCCCCAAAAAAAAACTGTCTATCACCTTTTCTGTAGATGAAACAACTTTGTCCTCTTTTGGAGGATAGGGTGTTTCCACTGCATGGATCATCTCCTTGTCTCTAGCTGAAAGTGATGAATTGAACACTCGGGTAGGGTTAAGAAATGTTCAAGGAAACCAACCAGATCTAGCTCAAACAATGTCAGATTTTCACATGATGTGATTAGCCTCATGTGTTTTGATCAAGTATCCGAAGATATGGCACCCAATCAGCAGAAACCTTTTTTATGCAAAGTTCATTGGACAGAATGTTCTCTATTCACTGATGGGATATGCTAATATCATTGGTTATTTGATAGTCAATCACCAGTCATTTATCAACATGTAGTGACTGTTACACAGCATCCAGACTTTGGGTCAACTTCAAAATACTCTCTTTCCCCTCATAATTTCAGTTGCCCACTTTTCTACGATTGATAAAGCTGAAGCATTATCCCCTAATGAAGCAACTATCTCAGAATTAATATCCTTAGGAACTAAAACCTTTTTCTGCAAATGATTGATAACACCATAATGCTAGATTGTTACAATTTTCAAGAGAAGTTGCTACTAGATATGTTTAAAGATTCCTTTCAACAGCCAGGTTCCAGTTTAACTGGAAAGGAACAATGCAGTTATTGATAAGATTTGAAATTAATACATGCAAAATTTCATAGCTCTAGCATTACTCCTTCATAGTCAACCTATGAACTTTTCAGGACACTCTTATAACACATCACTCAAGAAATCCCAGGCCTAACTAATAAAACAACTTTTAGGCAAAATTTGACTTTATTCATCAACATAGTCTCATTCTAGGATGATATACTGATTCCAATGCTTCTATAACAATTCGATGTCTTTTTTGTAGAATGATTTGTCTTTGGCCTCAAAATATTCCCAAGTTTCTGATATCGCTTCTTCATTGGAGCCAAATCTCTTTCCCTGGAACATTTTTTTGAGATCTTTAAACAGTCAGTAGTAGCTTAGAACCAAATCTGGAGAATAGGGTGAATGCAGAAGCAACTCAGCATGCAATTCATGAAGTTTTTCCACCATTGCAATTGATTTGTGACATGGTGCATTGACTTGGTGAAAGATCACTTTTTGCTTCTTCAGTTGGGGCCATTTTTTTTTGTGGTTTTCTTCCTTCAAATACACCAATAATGCTATAAAATTTTTGCTATTGATGCTTCTTTCTTTTTCAAGGTAATTGATGAACAAAATACTTTGCGCATCCCAATATATGGAGGCCAAAACTTTGCTTGCTGTTAGTGTCTTTGATCACTTTGGATGGCCTTTACCTGCTGCTGTCTACTCAGTTGACTGCCAATTTGACTCCTGAGTAAAGTGGTGGATCCAGGTTTCATCCATCATCACATTTATGCAAAAAACTCCTTGCTTCGTTGAAACAGATGCAAACAACACTCTGAATCTTCAATGTGTTGTTGTTTGATCAACTGTGAGCAAATGCAGCACCCACTTTGAACACAATTTTTTCATTGACAAATGTTCATGCAAAATGGTGAATACACTGCCTTTTGATATGTTCAACTCCTCTACTATCTCATACAATGTCAATTTATGATCAGTCAAAATGAGTTTATAGAATTTTTTGGTGTTTTCCGGGACAACTGCTGATTTTGGGCATCCTGAGTGTTGAGCATCATTCGTGTCTGTCTGACCGTGTTTAAAGTCGGTATACCACCTCTTAACTGTTGTTTCCAATGGAGCGGTCTGAATAACATGCATCAAGCTATTGCTTTGCTTGAACAGTATTTTTCCTACCAGAAAGCAATGCTTTATCAATGCACAACATTCATATTTTTCCATTATTTTGAAAATTTGCAGTAGTAGCTTCACTTAAATAACTAATTTGTAAACTAATAACCCGATTTGGTCCACATTTTGTCATGTGCCATTTGAAGGTTAGTACTTCACCAATATGAAATTTTTATTAGCAGTTCCATCTCAGGGCCGGTACTTATTGAGTGATGTGTTATAAAGAAGTTCTTCACTGGTTGTAAGTTGCACCATTTGACTATAAATTAAACCAATCTTAGTTCCAAATGAAAAAAAAAATCCTTAGTGTTGTAGACTTCAACCCTATTTTCTAACCTCTGACCTATATCCCCAACTACAGAGAGCCAAATTGTCCTAAAGAGAGAGTGGGAGGAAAGAGATGAGAAAGAAGAGATGCAAAAGACAATATGTGATTTAAATGATGAACAAGTGGATGGCAATAACAAAAGTCAAGAAGGGGTGAGTAGAAGAGAGAGTGGGCAGAGGAAAGAGGAGAGTGAATAAGTTTGAAATTATGTTATTGTAAATGATTAGAATCTCAATGTTGTTATTGCAAAATGATCCCCAAATGTTTAAATAGCCGGCCTTGTATTTCAATCAATTGATAAATAGGTAAAGTACACATCAGACAAGGTGAACTTTCTGTCTCACTCACTCACTCACTCACTCACTCTACTCTTTTTCTCACTCACTCCGACTCATTCCACTTCACTTTCTAACTTCATGTCACTCTCTCCTTCTTTCCACACTACACTCTCTTGCTCACTCTATTCCACATTCTCTCACTTCACTCTTTCACTGACTCATTTTACTCTCTCTCTCTCTCTTATGCTTCTCACTCACACTCTTCACTCTCTTTTACGCAGTTCACTCTCTCATTTCAATTTTACTGTCTTCACTCACTCTTTCTCTCTCAGTCTGCATTCACTCTCTCTCAGTCTGCATTCACTCTCTCTCAGTCTGCATTCACTCTCTCTCAGTCTGCATTCACTCTCTCTCAGTCTGCATTCACTCTCTCTCAGTCTTCATTCACTCTCTCACTGTCTTCATTCACTCTCTCACTGTCTTCATTCACTCTCTCTCTCTCTGTGTCTCCACTGACTATCTCAGGATAAAATCTGTTTCTTTCTTGTATACTTTTTCTTTGTTTTTTTAAACAGACCTGAACCAAGGTTTTTCTCCCATAAATTAAAGAAAGAATAAATGTTCTATTTTTAATTTAGGTTATTTATTTCATTTAAATGACCAAGGAAATGAGGTCTTTCTTAATCAAATATTCAAATTAGTCTAGTGTCAAATTTCCTTGAGTCAAATGGGATTCATAATTTGTAAAAAACTGGGTACATTTGCTCATACTGAAAAAGGTCGAATACAAAGATTCATAAAATAAAAAGGGACTGTTTTCTCCTCATTATTAGACCAAAAGATCTTCCTTGTTCATCCATCAAGAAAAGGAAAAAAGAAAAGACCTGTATATTTTCAAGGTTAATAGGGTAGTATAAGAAAAAACATGTGCATTTAGAGTGTTACCTTTTGTTGAACGGTTACTATTTGATTAGAATATGTATATAGATTACCGTACATTCCTCACACTGGCTTGACAAATGATTTGGGTTGGTGGAGATGAAGTCGATGGCTTGGGTTCATTTGTGAAACGAACAAGTTGGTCACTCCGATTATTGGGTATCCATACCCGACACTTGTGCTTTCACAGTTAGCAGACCTGCTTTCTTATTATTTAACTTTTTAGTTGGTCACTAAAATGAGTTGCTTCCCTTTGGTGAAGGTCTTCTTTTTGACTTCAAAATCATTCTGGCCTCTGAGCAACATGACTGGCATTTGATTAGAGGTTGAATCCAGGGCACCAAGTTCAGTCATTGCAATAATTAAACATTCCATCATCTCCCAATTGTTTTTCTTTTTCCATTATTTATACAAACTTTCCTTCATTTTTATTTCTGGTTATCTGATCGTTAGTTTTGTAGTAATGAGAGAAGTTAGAAAATTATGACAATGTTGTTGTTGTTGTTTTTCACCTTATATTTAAATTGACTTGTGCAAAGGTTCAAAGAAAGTTAACAGAAAATTAGCAAAATAAATTTATATATAACACACACACAATGATAAGTTAGAACTTCAAGAGTTCAAATCTATATCCACTTGTACACATGCAAAAAGTCCTGCAGTGTGTGTGTGTGTGTGTGTGTGTATAAAATATATATATATATATATATATAAAGAACAGAAATAGGGTTGTTCCAATGAGAGAAATTGATATAGAATAAAGTGTGAGAAGCCATGAACATTTTGTTTAAAGTGTATATTTATTGTTGTTGTTATTATACATGTTACGATACATTAAATGTCCATAATGGTATTTGTGATGCGACATGTGTTTTGAGTCTAAAGTTGACTCTCTTCAAGCTAAAATTGTGACTTTACATATTGAGTTCCTTTTGTTTCTTTTTGCCAAGGTGTTTATAAATAGGTAAGTAAGTACTTTTTGGGGGATTCGTGGTTTTTCATATCAGCACATGTATAAGTGGATAAACAGATAAATAAATAAATGAATGAAATGCTAACCACCTAATTGAAATGGTTTTGGGGTGGAGTTTTCACATTAGCACGTTAAGATTTAGAGGGCCTTATGTTATCTAGGAATTTTTCTTGACTTGCGAAATTAGTCTGTAATCAGATTTTATAAGTCACTTGGTTTTTTATATATTGTTTTGGCAATACTTTCTTGAATTTAGTATGTGTGTGTATGCAATTATATGTGTGAGAGCATTTTTTGATTTCGTCTTTATGCTTTAGAATTGTTTTTTATGGGTCATCTAGTTCTTTTTTATTGTTTGTGGTTACCAATTTGAATTTGGTGAGTGTGTTTTTTGTGTGTGTATTTTAAGTTTTTCATGTTTTGTTGAGCAAAGGCTTGTATTTTTTATGAATCTTTCTTCATGCATTCTTAGTGTGTCATAATCTGCATTTTGGTAGTTAGGTATTACTTTGAATTTACCTCCACTTCATTCATGCAAATGTTGAGAGACATACAATTTCCTGTCACACGCTATTTTCGTATTACTTTTATGAAAGGATATACTATTATTCAAGCATTGTGTCGCCCCTATGTTTATATTTTTGCGCATTTATCGCATTTTAGAGTGTAAAATAGATTTTTTGAGTTGCAGCTCAGATCCAATTTTAATTCGAATGTGGATGCGTTTTCAAACTTGAAGAATTTTCCTTTTATTATTATGTTGCATACTCCACATCTTATTGTGACCCCCGTGTTGTATGCTGTTTGAATTTTGATGAGATTAGAATGTCTTTTAGGTTTTGGGGCTAGCATTTGCTTTTAATTATTTTAGTTGTCTTTAAGATTTCCTTTGTTTTGTTCCTATTGTTGAGTAATTCTATGTGTTTTGATCTTTGTAAATAATTCTGGGTTGTTTTTGTTGTGTGTCGAAATGTATGCTAGAATGTTTTCTTCGTTTTCATGTATTTTTAAATTTTTATTTTATTTTATTTTTTTTTTAATCCAAAGGGATTCTAATGGTCTTTTTTGTGCTAGTTGGTTGGAAAACCTTGTTTATTAGTGGAGTGGAGTATCCTCTTATTTGTAATGTTTTTTGTAGTCAGCTACTATTTATATATATATATATATATAATGAGAGAACTAGAAGGGATTATTATAAAAAAAAAAAGAACATTTGTTGATATTATTCAATGAAATCTGTTTGAATATATATATTTTTGAGAAGCAATCTCTCTTTTATGCAGGTTTCATTAAAAATGGCAGACAAGTTATTATGGTTAAGTTTTTATGTAATTTTTCATGTGATCTTAGGATTTTTACCTTTTGAGGATATAAATTAAATAAAAACTCCAAATATTTTATTTATCTTTAGCCATTATTAAGGATAGATTTTATTTTGGGTTAACAGAATGTATATAGTGTTACGTATGTTTGTAGACAGTGTGTGTGTATACATATATATATAGCATACCTTATATATATATATATATATATATATATTTTATGGGATAAAGTACTACATATCAGGGATAGAGCATATGTAAATACAAAAGTGAACATGGAAATCAACAGTTTCATGTTAAACATAACAGACCTGATGATTGTGTCTAGTATGAAACAGTCACCTCTGGATATTGACATCAGTGTTTACTTATATATTAATAATTAATTAATGGCTAGCCACTCATATTCAAGGATACTCATTTACCAGGGCTGCTAGCTAATGCCCATTGCAGACATTTGCTCAGGCACACTTGTTTGTTCAACACTCACAGAGCCCACCTGTGTTTTATACTGCATATATGTTGAGCAAACCTTACTTACAGTTTCTTGGAAAGAGTGCATTGTTCAGTCTGAACAAAGCCAAAACACTCAAACCCTCGGTCACGATGACTTGTGACTTGAAACTAGCACAAGAATTAACAGCTCTTCACATGGAGCCATCTACTCAATTGCATTCACAAGGTTTGCGTTAATCCACGGTATGGTTTTCAGACACTTTGCAAAGGTGTTGCATGCTGGGATCACCTCATCTAAACCAATAAAATCAAGAAGTCATCTTTCTGACAAATTGACCATGGTGAGATTCAAGCCCAGGCTTCATGGTCGTTCTGTCCAATGCTCTGAATACTCAGCCATGCACCCATATCTCTCTCTCTCCCTCTCTCTCTCTCTCTCTCTCTATATATATATATATATATATATAAGGCAAGATGTATGTATGTCTGTCTGTGTGTCCTTTATACAAATCCACAATTTTTATCTGTTTCTCACCAAACTTCACACAAATATTCTTTAGGCTTTCAGTCAGGTCATGGGTTATGTATGTTTTCCAATTCCCTCCCAATACCAAAAATCAATACTCTGATATCTGATCAGGTCTGATCGAAATCGAACCTTTTATCATGGTTCTTGCTGCAGAATTTGCTCTAGCTTGGTAAAATTATAGTTTTTAGTCTTAAACATTAATAGATTTTCTCAAACAACTCATTTTCTTCAATATCGTAAATTGATACCCCCCAATATTCTATCAATTCTGATCAAAAATTGATATTCAGACATCAATGTGGCTCATTTTCTCCAATTTTACTTTTGATGGGTACGATAAGTTTTCATGGACTTAGGTTAGTTTATCCTTGGATAACTTATGTGACTCCGATATTGGAAATCAATACTCCAATAACCTATCAAAATCAGGTTTTCAGCTCTTTTATTTTGGTTTTTGCTTCGGGTTTTGCTCTAAGTAGGTATAATTGTAGTTCTTAACAACCTACATTTTTTGTGCCAACATCCAAAGAGTCTGAGCTCCGGTACCATGGATTAGTTTTAAAGCTTTCATTACACCTAAGCAATGCCAAGCTATACTGCTAGTGTATATATATATATATATATATATATATATGGTTATGTCAATTTTACTCTTCACTTGGAATTATATATATATATATATATATATGAGGACCATGTGAATGTAGTAGTTTCCTGTTTAAATTTTAAATGGCTGATGGTTATAATATATATATATATATATATTATATGGAGACTGTAGGTTCTACAAAGATTTATGTATGTCAATTCTGGTTCTGTTATGATGACCACATCATTAGAGAATTGATAAAATTAATCCATTGATTTTATGTCCATCTTAAGTACATATGCTCCATTTAGAAATTGCCACTTGGCTTCCAGTTGTTCCATGAGCAACAGGCCTCTCTCTCTAATTAGCTTGCCATTCTATGATATTTATATTCTTGTCTGCACCATTTTTGATCAGCCCAAAATATGATAATCATGATCTTGTTAGAACCATTCTGTGAATTTATCCACATTATGACTAATGTCCTTATTTCTGTTTTCATTATCACAATATTTTGGCTATTGTGCCTACTGTTCTTCAGGTATCTATCAATTTGGGTCACCGACAGGAAATTTAGAACTGATCCCTTTATTTAACCCACTACAAGTTTAGAATATACTCATTCTTCTTTCTAGGTGTAAAAAACTCATTCTTCTTTCTAGGTGTAAAAAACTCATTCTTCTTTCTAGGTGTAAAAAACTCATTCTTCTTTCTAGGTGTAAAAAACTCATTCTTCTTTCTAGGTGTAAAAAACTCATTCTTCTTTCTAGGTGTAAAAAACTCATTCTTCTTTCTAGGTGTAAAAAACTCATTCTTCTTTCTAGGTGTAAAAAACTCATTCTTCTTTCTAGGTGTAAAAAACTCATTCTTCTTTCTAGGTGTAAAAAACTCATTCTTCTTTCTAGGTGTAAAAAACTCATTCTTCTTTCTAGGTGTAAAAAACTCATTCTTCTTTCTAGGTGTAAAAAACTTATTCTAACATAAATAACTCATCATTGGAGAATAAATGAATTTATCAAAATCTTAACATTTTTTTTTATTTGTTTGACATTTCTTTTATTATTTTATTTCTAAATCAAAGCAAATTTTTTAGCCTTGACCCTTTCTTGACTCATTTCAGGAGTTTATCAATACATTCAGTGCCAAGAGTCATCAAGCAACATTAATTAGGTAATGTTTTTCTTTTTGAAATATACACCTTATTTTCATTTTGTCTTCCTCACACTGCTGGGACTAATATATGCTTTTTAGCATCTGAGAAATCCTCATTATTCTATGCTTTGTTGATACACACCTCCAACAAATATTGCCACTAAACAAGTTATTAAAAATAAAAATCTATCTTCAGAAATTTTCTTCTTTGTAATTCTTGGAAACAGATGCTAATTTGAAACTGATCAAAAAACATACGATAATCTATTTCAAGTACTTACATTATATCATGTAATCTGTATCAACATGTGAATGTATCTTTTTTTTATTATGTACTGTGTCCCCTCTTGCTAGATTTTAATGGACAAATCAATATTTGCACAATATAATTGGTATTAACCAACTGATATTGATAGAATTATATATATATATATATATATATATATATTTTTTTTTTTAAATCCCCGGTTCACACTCCACCCTCGTCTATTGAACAGGTGAAGCGGCTCATCCCTTGTTTCCTCTTTAGGATGCGGTTTTCTCTTTTCCAATCTTTTCACTCTTTTCTTTATTTTTTTTCAATTTGGAGTAGATAGACTAAACTATTGCCTGGTTCACACTCCACCCACATCTATTGAACAGGCGAAGAGGCTCATCCCTTGTTTCCTGGTTAGGATGTGTTTTCCGGCTTTCTCTTTTCCAATCTTTTTACTCCTACGTAGCCCCCTGCACATCAGTGGCGTTATCGCCTTGCTTGGGGTGATATGATTAAAAAAGAAAAAAAAATCATTTAAACATACATGCTTGAGTCATACTCTATTGGTTTTGAAAACATATCTAAAAATGGAAGGTTGCACTCCTTTTATAAAATTAATTTAGAAACTCACTTCAGGCCAGATAGAATTTCTGTTAATTAAACCAAAGAAAATTTGTCATCAATTGCTTGCTCTGCATGTTACTGGCTGTGCATCAACATGAGATGTCCTTCTTCCTAATGATCAGTTGAGAACAGTTGAGTTTGTGAGAGAAAGTTTGGTCCATCAGTAAATATTGTCTAGCCAGCATTTTGTTGGTTGATCTCTGGTTCTTTTGACTACCATCTTTCTCTCTATCTTACTGACACCACTGGTTGATTACTTGATATGTCCAAACAGTTATCGTACCTTCAATTTCACAATTGATGTGATTGGCTCAAGATTGGTCATGTTCAATAGTTTGTTGATGGTAGTGTGATCCCTGAGGCATTTGTCAACCATCGCATGATATGTTTTTTAAAGGTTGATAATTTTTACAATGCTTTTACTCTCCAGTGTACACATTCCAGTCCATAAAGTAAAACAGGTAGGATGTATGTGTTATAAATCTTGATTTTCAGATAATAAAAAACATGTTTGGATGTCAGAACATCTTTGTTTTTGTCAAAAGCCATTCAACTGCAATTGTACTGAACCTAAGGCATTATTGTTTTATGATAGCATGTGGCCAAGGTATACAACCTCTGTAACTTGGGCAATTTGTTGGTTGCAAATTGTTAGTTGAAGCTGGGTGTTTCTCTTGTCTGTTGTCAATGGACTTAGTCTTTGAAATATTAATTTGTAATCTAACCTCAAGCGCACAATTGGAGAGTACACTGAGACCTGTTCTCGAGTTACTTGTGAGTGAGGGATCATCTGCATCTCCCACCCATCTGATACCCGGATTTGAACTCTTCTTTCATTTGAAGGATAAGAGCTGCAACAACAGTGCAGAAGAGAATTCCTGAGATAACATTTCCCTGTTCCCCCACCTTTAGGATATCAACATAACGCGCGTTACTTCCAGATCTGTCTTGATGGTTGCCATTGAGTCAGTGTAAGTTTCTTTGAGCAGGTTGAAGTATTTCTTGTTGGTTGTTGTTTTTTCAGTAACTGCCATAGACTTGATAGTTTGATACTACCAAATGCCTTGGTAAAATCAATGGAGGTGATATGAACAGGGTTGTGGAATTCTATTACAAGGATGAAATTTAATAATTATTATATCTAGATGGCTGTCCCAAACTTTTGAATTATACTCTGTGCGTATATATATATATATATATATATATATATATATATGAAATGATTTGTCTGAACATTATTTTTGATTGATACTCATATTTAAGTAGATATTTTGTTTATAATCAAACAGTATTATATATTGATTATTTATGATAAATCTTTGTTCCAAAAATGTGTGTCATTAGGCTGGATTTGAATCTGCGACCCCTATCCACATAGGGAATCCACCATGTGATCTGGCGCATCTTAGACCTCTCGACTACGAATGACCAACAGTCTAAACAAAGTCAAATTAAGCCTATAGCACAATTTTCAATTCATCCTAATAACTATATCTGCTCTGAAATGTATCGTAATGTCAACAAATGTAAACATGTTACGGAAATTAACGAAGATTAATGAAACTGGTTATAAACAACCAACAATTTGAAATGATTTGTTTGAACATTATTTTTTATTGATACTCATATTTAAGTAGATATTCTGTTTATAATCAAACAGTATTATATATTTATTTCTGTTGGCCTGATTATTTACGATAAATCTTTGTTACGAAAATGTGTCATTCGGCAGGATTCGAACCTGTGACCCTTATCCACATTCAGGAAATTTATAGGCTTAATTGGACTCCGTTTAGACTGATCGTCATTTGTGGTCGAGAGGTCTAAGACGCACCAGATCACATGGTGGCTTCCCCTTCGTGGATGGGGGTCGCAGGTTTGAATCCTGTTGAATGACGCATATTTTCGTAACAAAAACGTATCGTAAATAATCAGGCCAGTAGAAATAAATATATAATACTGTTTGATTATAAACAGAATATCTACTTAAATACGAGTATCGATAAAAAATAATGTTCAAACAAATCATTTCAAATTGTCGCTTGTTTATAACCAGTTTTGTTAATCTTCGTAATATATATATATATATATATATATATATATATATATATATAATATGAAGGCTAATAAAAGTTCCTTGTGGATTTTTTTTTAACTTAATTTTTCTATAGTTTGTACTATTTTTCTGCTTTCTAGCGGAAGATTGAACCTAAGTTTCCATTATCTTCACTGAATCATCCACAGTAAATTGCAGTCCAGGTTTTTACAATGTTTCACCATTCTTGGTAGATCTGCTATTATCAAAATGTGGTACATTTAACAACAAAAGTGATAATAAGATAAAAATGACAAGAAAATCACCTAGATTGTGACGCCACCCTTGGGTTGCTAGCCGTGATGATGGCCTTGCCACAGTAGCTGGTCTTCAAGACATCTATTATAACGGTGCTCTCCATTGTCCATGCTGTTAATTCTGACACAAGGAAGGCATGCTGAAATCTTGCTAGCTGTATCTTTACCATGTGAAACCAGGCCGGATGTGCATGTACATTTGGTTAGCAAAAAATATACGTCACCAAAAAAAAATAAATTACCATTACAAATGTCTATTCTAAATATGGACTTGTGAGCATCTTTGTAAAAAAAATTGTTTTGGTGGGGATATTTTGAACCAATTGTCATCATTGTGCAGTGAAATATGTATTACCCATTGAAATTGTAATATATCAAACATTTTTTCTAAATTATATTACTCTGTTAAATTAAATGAATTTAACATTGAGTTCTTTTGAGTTGTCTGTATCGGAATTTACCTGGATAATATACCAAGTAGTCTACGTTATATATATAACCATTGAAAATGTCACTACCACTTCTATTCAAACAATTTCTTTTCTTGCACTTCCCACCTGTGGAATTCTTTTCCATTTACTAGCTTCCCTGGTAGGTACAACCTCCAAACATTTAAATGCAACATCAATTGCCATCTTCTATCTTCTTGGATTTCATTCCTCTTTTATCCTTTCCTCAATACCCACTGTACCCAGGCTTTTCTTTTACTGTAACCCACTGTGCACTAGTGGTGGTCCTGCCTTGCTTGGGGTGAAATGATGAAAACAAAAGAATAAACATAAGTATAATACTATATCTATAGCCAAACTTGGAATTTCATGCACAATGCAATCATCTGGTGCATATTATAAATTAACCATTCTGAGATTTATTATAAGATAATATATATAATATATATATTTTTTTTTAAAATTGTTTCACCCCAAGCAAGGCATTCCACTGCCACTATTGCACTTGGGGCTACATAGGGGAAGGTAAATAGAAAGAGTGGTTAGATATAGGAAATGTCAGAAGGGGGAGTGATAGATAGTTGGGTGGGTGGGAAGAGTGTTTGAAAGAATGGAAGCGAGTTAGTGTGTTAGGAGGTGTCTATTGACTTTACATTTAAACTCCTGGAGATTGTAGTTGTCGGGGAAGCAGTCATGTGGAAGGGAATTCCACAGTCGGGAAGTACGAGAAAAGAAACTGTTGGAGTAGAAGTTGCGGTTGTATTTTATCGGTTTCACTGTAAAAGGGTGGGATCTAGTTGCTAATCTAGTATCTCATGCAAATTCAAACCTAGGGGGCACCAGTGATCTAAGTTCATCGGAGCAGAAGCCATGAAAGTATTTATAGAAAAGACACAGGGAAGCCACGTCGCGCTGGTGAGAGACTGCAGGCGGTCTGCCAAGTCAGTATCAATCACATTACAGACCCTCCACTGTACCTTGTCGAGAAGTCGAAGGAGAATAGCAGAGGCACCCGACCAGATATGGCAACAGTATTCAATGCACAGGCAGATGGTAGATTTATAAATGTGCAGGATAGATTCAGACGGAAATAACCTCCGGGCCCTGCACAGAGAACTGACTTTCATAGCAGTGGATTTAGCAATGGATTCAATATAGTCGTTACACTTGAGGTCTGCTGAAAGTATGAGATCAAGGAGGCGTAGTGTTTTACTCTCTGGGAGGTAAGCCTGGTCCATGCTAATGGGAGGTAGGTGTGGTTGTCTATGATGGTTAATTGATAGTAGCTTCATTTTAGAAGCATTAAAATTTACGAGCCATTTCTTACCCCAGTCCACTACAGATTGGAGGTCCTTTCCAAGCTCAGCTGCAAGGTTAGCTTTGTTGCCCACACCAGATTTTTGATCGAGGCGAGAGTAAACTGTGGTGTCATCAGCGTACATACCTACTTGGGATATTATGGTATCGGGGAGATCATTAATGTAGATCAGAAAGAGCGTAGGACCTAGGATAGAGCCTTGAGGGACACCCGCGTTTGTATGGTAGCTCTGGGAGGGATGTCTGTTTAATACCACTTTCAATGTGCAGTTAGATAGGAATGACTGGATTAGTTCAAACAATTGTCCAGCTATACCATAGCTCCACAGTTTGCATAGAAGGCCAGCATGCCAAACTCTGTCGAACGCTTTAGAGATATCCAAGGCGACGGTTCAGGCTTCCTGTCGAGTGCCTGGTATATATACTCAGTGATGGTCGTTAGCATATCAGCAGTAGACCTGGTGAAGCGGAAACCATACTGTTTGTCCGAGAGAAGCCTGTGTTCTAATAGCTTTGTTAAACTACATTGAGAACTGTTTTATTAACACAAGAATAAAATATTTACATATGTGCATGTATCTGTGTGTATATGTATATTTATTGATATCCATATATATATATATATATATATATAAGAACAATTAAGGCAGATACATTAATTCATGATAAATCGGAAGTATATCTACCATGAAATAACATATCTGCCTTAATTTTTCTTATATTTGCTCTATATGTATTTATATACATATATATTTAGAGCTCTCTTAGAGGTTATCCTATCACCGTATGTACAGTATACTCCTTTGGATTCTTCTATACCCACACTGCACGCTGATATATATATATATATATACATACACACACACACACACACACACACACAAACATATATATAACAAATTTGATTATAAAAAAATCAAAAAGGTTTATTAAATTTTTTTATTATATTTTTCTATTTTGGGGATAAACTGTTGAGTATTGTGGTCAAAGTTGTGGCTAAACTGTCCAAAGTTTGTTTATTACTATTTTGTTCAAGTCCTTTTGACCATTACAGTCATTTTCAAGAACCAATGTGATGTCTGTGTGGTTGTTAGAATTTCTTTGTCTACATGTTGTTCTTTGAAAACCTGGATGTTTGAAATGATCTGTTGTGATGCCATGTGCAATGGCTACTGGGAATGAGACAACAGCATCTGAATGTGATTTATTTATTGCTATTATTAGTTGGTGCATAATATAGAAGGCGACTAATTGCTGTTTTGTGAATGGGATCTGGACTGTGAAATAGCTTCCAGTAGAGCTTTTTGATGTCACAATGAAGTTCATTTATAATTGTTTCCAGGTGTTTATTTGTATATATATATATATATAATGGTATTAAAGACAAAAAAAAATTTAATATAATCAGCCATGCCAAATAAAAGCACCAGTCAACTGGTTTCGTCCCCTCTCTTCAGAACTGTAAATGGGTGACAGATGATCTTTATATGGGCCAAGTATTTATTTGATATCATAGTATTGTGTTGTGAAATATATGTATCTATGTTCTTAATGCAACTATAACTGATTTTAACATTGTTTTTGTTGGAGATTTTTTAGTGTGGATGAATGGTAGAAATGTTTGTGAATTAAAATAAGGAATAGTTTATCAATGTTAGTTTGGATGTTATGACTGAAGGATGGGTTAAACCAAATAATGTTACATTTACAAGATTTCTGCTGATTTCTGCTTACCTTGTTTTTGACGGAGTTTTCTAAACTAGTGTTGAGTTTACTTTTTTCTAAAGCATTAATGTATTTAATTTTAGAATTGTCAAAAATTTCCCTATTGTTAGATTTGGTACTTAAACGAAATTAGATGGATTTGTGTAGGTTGTTGGTGATTCTCTGGGGGTGAATTGATTCCTTGTTGATGTATACATGATTATGTGAGTCCTTAATGTCCAGTTTATACAGACCATTGCTCAGGTCAAAGGTAACATCTAAAAATTTATTACCTTAGCATTAGTTATGGTGGTAATATTAAGTTCGTGGTCTTTGAAAAATTTTATTAATTCCTTTCTGAGTTTATCTATTTTTTTTTTTTTTGTGGATTAGTTTTATGGAGAATAATCAATTCATCATTTTGGTAAAGTCCTGTGTTGCATAAATCAAAGATTTACCTAAGATTCCAGAGCAAAAAAAAAAGGTCCTACGAAATTGCAGGCCTCTGCACAATCATCTGCCCCTGTAGAGATGCAAAAATCAGGGTTGTTTATTCTACTCAACAGGCATTCTTCAACTCCTGCACTAACATAAGAAGTCTATAACATAACTAACATAACAATAAGTCTATAACAACTATAACATAACATAACTAACATAACAATAAGTCTATAACATAACTAACATAAGAAGTCTATATTTAAACTATCCCAAAGTTCAACTACATTTTCAAAATGTTAAACCTGACTTAATGTTTATAGTTGAAACTTAACTCAAATGTTCTGTTCCAGTAGAAGAATTCAAAATTTTAAGTTACTTGTCCTTACTCACTGAAGAAAACCCAAGGTAATGGATTTGTGCCCTAAATAAAGGATATGTTCATTTGTGTCAGAGACCACAAAAATGATGTCCCTGAATTCACTCTCATATGCTTTTAGATGCCCCTTCTTCAAAGCAGGTTCATTGTCTTTTAATTGTTTATTGCTTTTAGTACGAGGCTATTGATATTTTCAGCAGAACAATGGAGATGATTGATGATAGCTTCACTGATCATTCATCAGCTGGTATTTATATTTGTGGTAATTTCAACATTTATCATAAGGATTGGTTACTTCACTCAAGCATGACCGACAAAGAAAGTAAATACTGTTATGACATCTCTATTGGTCCTGAGTCTGACAGTAAACTGCATCTGGCAGCAAGGCTTCTGATTGGGAGGTTGTGAGGAGCATGGAACCACCTCTTAATTGCTGTTGTTCCCAGGTCCACCCTGACCCGGAGTGGTAGCACATGCTAGGGTCCCAGCTATGGGGAAATAGTTAACTCCCAAACCAGTGTCAAAATGCTGTGTTTTCCTTTAAAAACATTTTTAAAGGAAAAATATATTACCAACAAAACATTTTTGAATGAAAAATATATTACCAACAAAACTTTTTTGAATGAAAATTATTGCCAACAAAACATTTTTAAATGAATAATATTACCAACAAATTATTTTTGAATGAAAAATATATTACCAACAAAACTTTTTTGAATTTAAGACAATTGAACCATATTAAAAAAAAAAATGTGATCCTAATATTCAAAGACTGACCCTTAAATGACCAAAATGATTGATGGGTCATTAAACTTAAACCAAACCAAACTTCTCTAGGATGTTCTATTGATACATCACAGCCAAATTAGCTTCAGATCTTCCAATGTAGAAACACTTCTCAACTTTCTTTAAAAAAAAAAAATAGAGCTTTCAGAATAACCTCCCTCATCTCAAGATATTCTCTCTGTCATGAAAAGTTTTATCACCCATAAAACCTTCCAACAAAACCTGTCAAATGACCAGCCTCGGTTCACACTCGTATGTGTTGCAGCCACACCTCATTGTAACTGGCACTACCTTCTTTGTCAAAAGAAATGGTATAGCAAAATTCTTGCCTCATTCAAAACTGTTCACAACTGCAAGAGATTCCTGAAAACTAAGAGCAGCCAGGCAGAAGCAATCAAAGTCTAAGTTGAAAATAAAAAACCTTGCAACTTCTGAAAAATCACATTCACAATTATTCAATGAAAACTCCACAGTTATCTCATCCTCATCTGATAAGGTTAATCTCTTTGCAGCAGATTTTGCCTCTAACTTCATGTTAGACAGTGAGGGTGATCTCCTACCTGACTATCCCCCACCTACAGAGCACAAAGTTTGTAATATCTCTATCTCAGTTTGGCAAGTTTCCAGACTTCATATGATTGATCTTATGAACCTTAATCCAAATGTATCTCCAATTTTAACAAAGCTGTTTAACTAAATAAAACGACATGTTTTCCAAGCACATGAAAGACATCACCTGTTTACAAAAATGTGACTATATTACAGTGCCACCCAGTCAGCCTGCTTTGTGTCATCAGCTAACATTTTGCGGCTATCATCAACAAGAATGTTGTTGATCACCTCAACAAAAAACCTCTTCAGTAACAAGCAGTATAGTTTTCACTCAAGGTCCGCTACTGATGTTTTAAATGCCATCACATATAGAATCAGTAAAATGTTTGGTAATGAACACAACTTGAGGGCAATTGCTTTATCCTTAAAAAGGTGTGGTATAGAGGGTTGCTGCACAACCTCTACAGCTATGGAATCTCTGGAAGTGTCTTAATTATCAAGTCCTTCTAATCAGGTATGTCCATGAAAGTTGCCATTAATGGCCAGTTCTCTGTATCACATGAAATCAATGCTGACTCTTTCTCCAAGTTTACTGTTTTTACTTATATTAATAATTAGCCTTAGAACATTCTCAAATCTATAGTAGGTCCTGGGTATGATGGTAAACTGCATCCGGCAGCAAGGCTTCTGATTGAGAGATTGTGAGGAGCATGGAACCACCTCTTACTTGCTGTTGTTCCCAGGTCTACCCTGACCAGGAGTGGTAGCATCTGTTAGGATCTCAGCTATGGGCAAATAGTTAACCCCTAAACTGGGGTCAAAACACTATGAAACTATAAAAATAAACTTTATAGAAAACTATACATTTTTGAATGAAAAATATTACCAACAAGACAGTTTTGAAGAAAAATAATTATTACCAGCAATACATTTTTTAATACAAAGCTAGAAGACATTTTCAATTTCTAAAATAAAAAATTTAATCAAAATCTGACTATATTCAATGTTCTTACTATAACTGAACATTACAAAAAATACCTTAAAACCCTACCTTTTTGAGCATTAAATAACCCACAGAGGTGTTGATATGCCATTAAACAAAACTCAAACTCAAATCTATAGTAAATGTATGTGCAGATGATAATATGGCACCTTCATAAATTTAGGTAACCAGAACTTGGTTACTGATTTCTTTTCTAGTTTAGATCTTACAGCTAAATGGGGGAAGATTTAGCTTGTATTATTCAATATCTCCAAAACAAAACTATTAACATTTTATCATCATTGAGCAGAGTGGAGTGGATGGAAAAAAAAAGCATGATAGAGAGAGGATGTAAGTTAGTGAGACAGAAGGTGACTATTGACTTTACATTTGAATTCTTGAAGATTGTGGCTGTTGGGAAAGCAAGTATGTGGAAGGGAATTCCATGGGCGGGAAGTGCAAGAAAAGAAGCTGCTGGAATAGAATTTGTATTTACATTTTATTCTTAAGTCTTAGTTTTGCTAAGCAGTTGTATTCTCAATATTGTTTTTTTGCTCTGAACATCTATTTGGACAAAAGCTCCTGTACCCTTTTTTTCTCTCACTTTAATCCCCTGCACACCGGTGGCATTTCTGCCTTGCTTGGGTGTAACGATTAAAATTAAAAGAAAAAAGTGTACTCCAGACCTCAAGTGAAATTTGTATATTTATACTTTCACTAAAGATACTGGAAGATTTGTTAGTGCCTTGAACCACTACAAAAAGTGTCTACGTCTCACTGCTATGCTCTCCATGAGTCAAATCAGAGCAAAAATGGAGTATTGATACCCAGTCCTCACTGTCCATCTTTAACTGTGTTCAAAAGTGATTACACAGCCTTGTGGATGATGAATTATTTTCCAATCTACAGTTTTTTTGCATAGATTCTGATAGCCTTTTTGCTATTTTATTGCTATTTAAATGTTAAGATGAGTTCTATTTCTTAGTTGTGTGACACTATCTCCTGTGGGGATACTTTCTTTTGTTGGTTTAATGCATGCAGAGAGAGAGGAATTAATATTAGTAGTATTAATGGTTGTGCTTTATTGTAATTCGCGATGTGAGCTTATGTAAAAACCATTTTATAATATCATATACTTGTAAAAGTCCGGGGAATAGAAAAATTAGCTATTTTAATACTATCATGTACTTGTAAAGTCCGGGGAATAAATAAGTTAACTGACAATTTGAGGAAAGGAGAGTAATGATTTTCTTTCTTTTTCATATACGATATGCATTATTTTGGACCAGGTGGTAGTTTGACAAAACGGTCGCAGTCATAATAAAATGTCAGGATTATTTGATGGGGTCAGGCGGGGTTAAAGTCCCTCAACAGATATTTCCTGAGAACAGAAATTTGTGGGAATTTAAATATTCTCAGTTTCAGGATTATACCTCATTCATTGAGCCACAAATCATGTGGGTGGAAAATGATTTCATTGGCCAAAGGCTTCGAGTCAGCTGGATCCCCCGAGAGGATTGAAAGGGGTTATAAAAATAGAGACTCAACGAGAAAAATTAGTTTCTTCAGTTTTAAGTTAGCTGAATAGCTATCAGTCGAAATGTAACAACTGTGGAAAAAGTTCCCAACTGGGGAGTCATGAACCACGGCTGGTTGCCTACCATAGAACTTATGGCTAAAACGTTAATGTCAAATGAAGTCTGCCGCCGATTAACTTAAAAAATTAATTTGGAATAATGTGCCTTCAATATGAATCCCGAAAGAACGTTATTGTTTTTTTTTAAATCATGGGAGAATCGAAAATTCTAATTCCTCATTCGCTCTATTTCGGTAAACTCCGTTAAACTTCGATAAGAACCCGAAAGGACTTTATTTTAGAAGTTGCATAGAGAATTGACAGCCCTGATTAAAGAGAATATGTGAAAAGACTTTAATGAAAATTTAATGAATACGTGAAAAGACCTTAACGAGAATTGAAGAGTTTTGTTACTTTAATGAAACTTAGAAAAGACATTCTTATTTTGAATATTTTGAAGATTGGAAACTCTGAGATTTTGAAAACAATCTCTCTCTCTCTCTCTCTCTATCAATCTCTCTCTCTCTCTCTCTCTATCTCTCTCTCTATCTCTCTATCTCTCTCTCTATCTCTCTATCTCTCTCTCTCTCTCTCTCTCTATCTCTCTCTCTCTCTCCCTATCTCTCTCTCTCTCTCTCTCTCTCTCTCTCTCTCTCTCTCTCTCTATTGTAAACCGGCATTCTGACAACTGTATTATCTGCTCCTGAAAAGAAAAACATTGTTTTTTTTTATATAAATACATTCTTTGTAACTCTCCAGGTGTGTTTGACCGTCTTCATTTATTTCATTAATTTTTTTTGGTGCTGTATTTATTTTTTTTAACCACAAGTGTGCACCAGTGTCTGGACTGGCTCTAAAAGGCTACTGCTAAAATTGCACAACAAAACCTCTGGGATCAATTCACAACGTGGGACAGTGGTGTGTTGTTGCAAGAGACGTCTTGTAAACCAGTTTCGTGGTGACATCATCGGACGAGATCGTCACGACCAGCAACAGCAACCGAACCAACCGGCCAGCTGGGTGGCAGTGTCACAACTGGGATCATCACGGCCGTCGACAAGGACAAGTGTCACAATTAGACGAGCCAGCCCTGGGTTAACGTGTTACAGTTGCACCAGTTCAGAACTTCATCACTAAGACCCACCATGCTGTATACATGGTGTCAACTCATACTCTTTCTTTTCCTGTTTCTTTCATAAGAAAGAAGTTGCTCTCTGACAGCTTCTTCCTCGGAGCTGGGTTTTTTTTATTTGAATTTAGAGTTGTCTTTCTCTCTCTCAGTATAGTGGCTTACCTTGGCTACAGAGACCAGACTACCCTACTATTTTACCTATAGTTGGAGGTTTTTAATTAAAAGTTTTCCCTTCTAGAGTGGTTGTACCTTTCAGAGGTGTCCAGTTTTCAGTAGCATGCAAACGTGGGGTAGGGCAATGTGGGGTAGGGCAGGGGGTGTGACAGCCTTGAGCATCTAAATCAGGAGAGCATACAATCAAAGAAATAAAAATTATTTTTGAAAATAAAGTGTTCATTTCATGTTTCATTTGTTTTTACATATTTAAAATGTCTTCCTTTCTCATTAATATGCCTGCCTACTTGAGTCTTAGGGGCAAATAACCAAGAAATTAGCACCAAGCATCACCAACACTGCAGGTTTTATTATGCAAACAAAGGACATTGTAAATTTTTATTTCTAAATAAATCCAAAAGCCTAATTCTTAAAGTATGTAAAAGAACATTATCCCACGGGGAATTTTGATTTTTGTTGTGTGATATGTTGGATTTACATTTCTGATAAATATATAGAGAGAGAGACACCATGATAAATACGAAGATGAGTTGATAGAGAGAGACCAGGATAGATGCAAAAATGGGTTGAGAGAGAGAGAGACCATGATAGATGCAATGATGGGTTGATAGACAGAAAGAGAGAGACCAGGATAAGTGCAAAGAGAGAGAGAGAGAGAGAGAGAGAGACCAGGATAGATGCAAAGATGGGTTGAGAGAGAGAGAGACCAGGATAGATGCAAAGATGGTTTGATAGAGAGAGACCAGGATAGATGCAAAGATGGGTTGAGAGAGAGAGAGAGACCAGGATAGATGCAAAGATGGGTTGATAGAGAGAGAGACCAGGATAGATGCAAAGATGGGTTGATAGAGAGACCAGGATAGATGCAAAGATGGGTTGAGAGAGAGAGAGACCAGGATAGATGCAAAGATGGTTTGATAGAGAGAGACCAGGATAGATGCAAAGATGGGCTGAGAGAGAGAGACCACGATAGATGCAAAGATGGGTTGAGAGAGAGAGAGAGAGAGAGACCAGGATAGATGCAAAGATGGTTTGATAGAGAGAGACCAGGATAGATGCAAAGATGGGTTGATAGAGAGACCAGGATAGATGCAAAGATGGGTTGAGAGAGAGAGAGAGAGACTAGGATAGATGCAAAGATGGTTTGATAGAGAGAGACCAGGATAGATGCAAAAATGGGTTGAGAGAGAGAGAGACCACGATAGATGCAATGATGGGTTGATAGACAGAAAGAGAGAGACCAGGATAGATGCAAAGATGGGTTGAGAGAGAGACCAGGATAGATGCAAAAATGGGTTGAGAGAGAGAGAGACCAGGATAGATGCAAAGATGGTTTGATAGAGAGAGACCAGGATAGATGCAAAAATGGGTTGAGAGAGAGAGACCACGATAGATGCAATGTTGGGTTGATAGACAGAAAGAGAGAGACCAGGATAGATGCAAAGATGGGTTGATAGAGAGACCAGGATAGATGCAAAAATGGGTTGAGAGAGAGAGACCGCAATAGATGCAATGATGGGTTGATAGACAGAAAGAGAGAGACCAGGATAGATGCAAAGATGGGTTGATAGAGAGACCAGGATAGATGCAAAAATGGGTTGAGAGAGAGAGACCGCAATAGATACAATGATGGGTTGATAGACAGAAAGAGAGAGACCAGGATAGATGCAAAGATGGGTTGATAGAGAGACCAGGATAGATGCAAAAATGGGTTGAGAGAGAGAGACCATGATAGATACAAAGATGAGTTGATAGAGAGACCAGGATTGATGCAAAGATGGGTTGATAGAGAGAGACCAGGATAGCTGCTAAGATGGTTTGATAGAGAGAGACCAGGATAGATGCAATGATAGAGAGAAAGAGAGAGACCAGGATAGATGCAATGATAGAGAGAAAGAGAGAGACCAGGATAGATGCAATGATAGAGAGAAAGAGAGAGACCAGGATAGATGCAATGATGGGTTGATAGAGAGAGAGACCAGGATAGATGCAAAGATGGGTTCATAGAGAGAGAGAGAGAGACCAGGATAGATGCAAAGATGGGTTCATAGAGAGAGAGAGACCAGGTTAGATGCAAAGATGGGTTGATAGAGAGACCAGGATAGATGCAAAAATGGGTTGAGAGAGAGAGACCAGGATAGATGCAATGATGGGTTGATATACAGAAAGAGAGAGACCAGGATAGATGCAAAGATGGGTTGATAGAGAGACCAGGATAGATGCAAAAATGGGTTGAGAGAGAGAGACCAGGATAGATGCAATGATGGGTTGATATACAGAAAGAGAGAGACCAGGATAGATGCAAAGATGGGTTGATAGAGAGACCAGGATAGATGCAAAAATGGGTTGAGAGAGAGAGACCATGATAGATACAAAGATGAGTTGATAGAGAGAGAGAGAGACCAGGATTGATGCAAAGATGGGTTGATAGAGAGAGACCAGGATAGCTGCTAAGATGGTTTGATAGAGAGAGACCAGGATAGATGCAATGATAGAGAGAAAGAGAGAGACCAGGATAGATGCAATGATAGAGTGAAAGAGAGAGACCAGGATAGATGCAATGATAGAGAGAAAGAGAGAGACCAGGATAGATGCAATGATAGAGAGAAAGAGAGAGACCAGGATAGATGCAATGATAGAGAGAAAGAGAGAGACCAGGATAGATGCAATGATAGAGAGAAAGAGAGAGACCAGGATAGATGCAAAGATGGGTTGATAGAGAGAGACCAGGATAGATGCAAAGATGGGTTGATAGAGAGAGACCAGGATAGATGCAAAGATGGGTTGATAGAGAGAGACCAGGATAGATGCAAAGATGGGTTGATAGAGAGAGACCAGGATAGATGCAAAGATGGGTTGATAGAGAGAGACCAGGATAGATGCAAAGATGGGTTGATAGAGAGAGACCAGGATAGATGCAAAGATGGGTTGATAGAGAGAGACCAGGATAGATGCAAAGATGGGTTGATAGAGAGAGACCAGGATAGATGCAAAGATGGGTTGACAGAGAGAGACCAGGATAGATGCAAAGAGAGTTTGTGAGAGAGCATGAGGCTAGTATAAATGCTACGGGTGATAATAAATAGCAGATGGATAAAATGAATGATAAATAAAAACAGTCCAAGATATGAAGAGACTAAGAAAAAATAACAGGAAAATATTCTGAATAACAAAAAAAAACGTAATATTTTAATAGAATGCATCATATCACCTCTCCTCTTTTCCACTATGCCGTTTTATTTGTAAAGTGATAATGAGCAAGAGAGTGAATGGCCTTCCCTTCTTAACATATTTGGTAATTGGCACTAATTTGATTTCCACAATTTCTAAGATTATCAGAAAATCAATATTCGAAGATGGTAAATCGGTGGCAGCAAAAACACTTACCGATAAGTATTTGCCAGAGTGAAGTGTAGGCTTGAAATAGAAAATGTAGGCCATCTACACTGACAGTCATTGGCCCAGTGAATGTCTAAATATCATTTTTGTTGAATTTACTGCAAATGTGTTCAATTTTGTTTTACATTAGAACTGACTTTTATTCTAGAATTCCTGAAATCAACTTTTGCTTTCTTAGATTTTTTGGATATTTATGGCAACCAATTGCAAATGTGATTTTTTTTATGACAGATTTCAATGTCATAAACTGGAAAAAAGTAAAATCAATTTTACTAAGTGCTGCCATTTTATAAAGTTGCAAGATCTGTTGAATGAAGCTTGAATATGTTGGTATTGTAGTGATGTGTAAATGACTACCTAATTAACATAACTAAGGCAATAAGGCATGAGATGCTCTCTATATACAAGATAAACAACTGACACTGAACTGATAAAATACAAACAAAATTCCCCTTTCATAAAAAGTATATTTTTCTAAGACTTCATGAATCCAAACTGTGTTTTTATAAAGTAATTTGAACTGAGAAATGAAAATTTTATAGAACTAAATTAGTCAGGAAGATCTTTTCCTGGCTCTGTTTTCCAGAACTGGTATCTGCCCATTAATGTTGGGGGGGGGGGGTAGTAATTTTATATATTTACTATTAATGTTCTTTTTTCATTTTTAATATTGAGCCCTTACAAAGACTTTTTCTTAAGTGTTATTATTCAGAAATGTACTAGTTGACATTTTTTTCTTTTTTGTGAAATAAAATCTTTGTTATTATAAAACTTGAACAACAGAGTGTCAAAAACTATGTAAGTCATGTTTCTTAAATTATCCCCTAATTGACTGCATAGATTGTCTTGAATTTTTATGAATGTTTAAAAGCACTGTCATGTACGTCAAATGGTTCTGGATAATGGTAAACAACAGGCAGCCATTTTTGTGATAGCATTCTTTTTTACCATTCGAAATTGCATCCACATTTTTTGAGCAATTATACTCTTCATATCCATCTTAGTCTCTTCACACACACACACACACACACACAATATATATATATATATATATATATATATATATATATAATTATGTTACCATGTATTCACTCTTAACCCACACAGCATTAAAAGTACATACTATCTATAAACTATTACTCTTTCTTTTTCTCTCTGTCACAGCTACTCTCTCTTTCCCCTCTCTCTGATAACTTTACAAAATCAAAATTTAAACTAATATATGCAAAGTTAAATAATAACCCATGGAAACAGGATCAGCTGATGGCTAAAAATAGCCCGTCACATGTGGGTCACATGATCCAGTATGAAGAAATGTGCAGGAAAAATATGTTTAATCAGTCAAATTGTAGATCTCAAGACTCCTTCTCATGTTATTGTCAAATTAGGAAATTGCTTAATGAAGTGACCAAATTGTATATCTAATTCACATACATTAAGAGTCAAGTTGGATTGCAAAACTTTAGGAATGAAGACTTTTTTATTTCATAAACAGATTTGGAGTTTGCAAAATGAAGAGGATAAATATATCATCCAACTCATCTACCTTCATTTTATGCCACATATGAACATTTATTTGACCGATTAAACAGTCACAAACCAAAAAGCAATGGTGAATCACCATTTGTGTTAATTACCAAAACTAAAGACATGTATGATTTTTTTCCAGTTAAGAAAAACTGAAAACACTTCAGTCAACTCAATGCTGTACTTTTACAACAGAAATATAATTTTTATGTTGTCAAAAACTGAAAAGAAGAAATGAACATCACTTTCCAACAGAAGGTTGCAACTTTAAGAAGTCAAAGCTGGGAGATAAATGACACCTCAATGTGCATGACAAAGAAAGTAAAAACTGAAGAAAATGAAAAGAAAAGAAAAATAAAATATAAAAAAGAGAAAAGAAAAAAGGATAATTGTGATTTTAGACAATGAACCAAATTAAGGTTTTTTATTTCTTTGTTTACATGTTATGGTGAAACACAAGCATTCTATAGTGAATAGACTGTCCCACCTAATTTAAGTAGGAGTAGTAAGAAGAACAAGGGTCAGTTGATGTTGGATGATAGTAGTCGAATTCGAAAGTAGTCAGCGACCTGGCAAGATTACACTGCATAATACAAATTATGTCAAGTTCCTAATATTTTGTATGTCGAACCTATTAGAACCAGTTTCATTGTGGTGCATTGGACATCGGCTCGGAACGAGAAATCGGGGAGCCGAGTTCGAATTCCACCCGAATTCATTGCATTCACTTACGTGCAAATACCCTTGGGAAAGGTATTAATCCATCTCTTCTTTCCAGTTATGGGTTAAATAACAGGACAGATTGGGTTCTATAGCCTTGGTCGGCAACCAGTCTACTGCAGAAAGCAATGGCAACCTACTGCAGGATAATCTTCTGCCCAGTCAGTCATGTCTCTTTCGAGACATGATCGCCCAAGCGTGTATCACGTATGGCACTTAACTGACTGACTATCCTCCACTCCACAACAATACATCACATACACCTTTCTACACAGAGATCTTGTATGCATCCTTGTATTACTTTTGCTCTCTATTAAATCTTGTTAAATTTTCACACCAGTGTTTGTTGTTTGTCTCTATTGTTTTTTTTTTCCTTATCCATGCACCCTGTAAAAGAAACCAACTACTGAAGTAGAAAATGTTGGCCTTTGGCAACAAGTTAAACATTAAAATTATGAAAATTTAACAAAAGCACAAAACTTTTCAGAAGTACTTACAAATTGTTGAAATGCTTTACGAAGGAAAAGTAACAATTATCATCATTAATTGCTTACTCCACTGCAGACTGCACATCAACATGAGATATTATTCTTATGTTAATTTTATGAGCCTACTCTTCCATGCTGACTCAAGGTATATTGGAAGAGAGCGCTTGGTGAGTTTTTTGCAGTAGATTGCCAGGTCATTCTGTGGTTGCTAACCAAAGCTATATAACCCAGTCTGTCCTGCTATTAACTCTCTCCTAGCTGGTTTTGAATTTCGAGTTTCCTTCTGCTAGACTGGTTCCTACCTAATGCTATAGAACTTGTCCATGGAGGGAGAAGAGATGGGTTCATGCCTTACAAACATGTAAGTGAATTTGAGTGAAATTCAAACTCAGCTCTCTGATTCTTCCAAGCTGCTACCAATTATTCCACCAGGCCTTCGAAACAGTCACAATGGAAATTACTAAAACAGTTGCAAAAACTATGGGATGAAGAAAAAATGAATCTTGGAATCAATTCTATACAGTGCATGTACTGGCAAAAGGAAGACAAGTGAATATTTGTTTTTTACTGAATTTGCAGAAACAAATTTATAGACAGAAATGTGTGAGAACCTGGTTAACGATAGCAAGGATTATTTGCTACTATTAGAATTCAAAATATACCCGAAATCCCATGATGTTTCCTCCATAAGTGCTTATGTCTACTAAACCCATCGTTTGACCTTCTTTTGAAGCCAAATCATCTCACTAAACATGTTTCCTGGGCCAAAAAGTATTTAAATTCAGATTTTTAGGGTGTGTTATTCACAGATGAAATCAAGTGGACACTGGATGATCTTAATGGTTGGCAAACAAAATGATGCCTGAAGAACAACCCTTAGCATTTTTGACTGTTGCATGAATGAGGAGGCAGAGGAACCCTATTTTGGGCAGAGGCTCTTGCCAATGAGTTTTTTTGAATGGATCAAAAAAATGATGCTGGTATTCAAACAGTGATATTTATACAGGGTATTTATATATGACATTTACACTAGTTAATTATACATGGTATTTATATGTAGTAATTGTCCAGCTCAAATGGCTATTGCAACCATTGAATACTTGACTAAATTTGTGTTAAAAAATTGGCCAACTTATGGCATGGCCAACATGTTCACTGGATCTCTAAAAATACTTTGGAGTGTCATTAAGACATGCCTTTATGAGAGCAGTAAACCATTTTCATCAAAGAACAAACTTTAAGAAGCACTCTCAATTGGTTTGTGAAGCTGTATTGGATAAAAAATTAAAATCGACCTTCTTCACTTTTACAAAAATTCACAATGACGTGTGAAACCCTGGTTTTCCCAAACAGAAAAAGGAATGACCATGTGCTTAACAAATAAGATGAAACCATATTTCACAAGTAGGTGTTAAAATGATTTTTGACCAATGGGAGTGACTTACAAGACTTGACGATTTTAGCAAGTGCAAAAATCTAAATACTATAAAAGGTCCTGCTCAGCGTCAAAGTCACAGTTGAGAGCTGCGAGACAAACATCTAAAATGTAATGTCAACTTAAAGTGACTCGGACGTTTTTCTCTTTCTCTCTTTCAACAATTACTACAACGAACAATTTCTTCAACTCTCGATACTCTTAACTCTTAACTCAACTTCAATCATTGAACACAAACTCTACTCATAACATTTTAAAAATGTTTCTAATTGAACATTATCTTCTACAACTTATGTTATTCTTTCCTTTTAATACATTTCTATTTTAACATTCAAAATGTATATTTTATTCTTCTTACGCTATTCTACACAATTCTACATATTCCAACTTGCCGACTTCTGCATAAAACTTGTAAGATGTAGGGAGTTTGGTTAAGTATGACACAAAGCCAAATTAAAGAAACATTAACCATCTCCCCATAGCCACAAAGCCATCACTTGTGATGAAGTTCTGAATTTAACACTTTTTATGCCTATTTGGACTATGGCTATATCGTGTTGAATACACCGGTTCCAGTCCGATCACTGAAGTTCAGCAACATCAAGCCTGGTCAGTACTTAAATGGGTGAACATTTGGGAATACCAGGTGCTGTAAACATAAGGACCAAGAATGGTCCACCGATCCTCCAGGTCTGGGGGTTGGGTGCAGGGCTAACAACCTTGTCCCATAAAAAAACAATTTGTTACAGAAACAGCAACAAAAAGTTGCTGTCCTATGCACCATTAGGTGTGATGGATAAATGATGATGATGCCTACTTGGCTGATTAAAGTCATCAGAAAAAATAGGAATCATATCAGTAAATATTTGCTTCCTTCTGTGTTATTTGACAAACTTTGTATTACTTTTGCATATCATTTCTTTCAGTAAGTCATTGCCTCTTATAACTTTAAACTGATTTGTTTGTAGTGTTTGCATATAAATTGGAACAATTTAAATAATATTTTGTCTATTTTAGCACAAATGAAATTCTGCATTATAATACAATTTTATGTTTTGTGATATTTTGTATATATCTCTTCTACAAATACTTTCATGGCTTCTGCTCGAATGAACTTAGCTTAGGGTTGTTTGTAGCCAATAGAGGGAAATATCTGTGATCAGATATTGTGAGGACAGCCAAGTGACTTCAAAGTTTGTCTGCAGGTTTAAGGCATCATCAGTCAGAACCCCAGTAAGTTGATAAAAGATATTGCAGCTCAAGGTGACAGAACTCACTATCAAAAAATGTGGTACACAAGGACATCAGGCAAAAAAACTGTTACAAGGATCAGATATGTTATATCCAACAAGTCCTAAATAAATCATGTTACCTGTTAGGACCCCAAGGATTACAGCATGTTTTGGTTATTCCCTGATGAGATGTTCTTTGACTAAAAGTAGAAATTGAATAGAATCTGTAATGTTATAGCTCCCAACTTGGCAGCTCAGATGCAGTCACTTTCTCACCAGCGCAATGTGGCTTCCCTGTGTCTCTTCTACAAATACTTTCACGGCTTCTGCTCTGATGAACTTAACTCCCTGGTGTCTCCTATATATGAATTTACTCAAGTCACAAGATTAGCAACTAGGTCCCACCCTTTTACTGTGAAATCAATAAATTGTAAATACTTTTTTTCTGGCACTTCCTGCCTGTGGAATTCCCTTCCGTTTACTTGCTTTCCCAACAGCTATAATCTCGAAGAATTTAAATGTAAAGTCAATAGTCATCCCCTATCTCACTAACCTGCATCCTCTCTCTCATGCTTCTTTCTCTGTCCACTTCACTCTCATTAGTATTCTCATCTTTCTCTTACCCACTTCCTGACACCTCCTATAACCAGTCACTCTTTCTCCTAACTTTCCTCTTATGTAACCCCCTGCAAAACAGTAGCAATAAAATGCCTTGCTTGGGGTGATATGATTATAAAAAAAAAAATGAAAAACCTATATTTGACTGAAATGTTGTTACTCTAAGACGGTCACTTTTATAATTTCTTCTATTTTATTGATTTGCATATAATGTTGGAACACAGTTCATATGGACCACAAAGGTATTTAAATTACTTTCATTATTATTGACTGTGTTTATTTTATTATTAATTATAAAAATCTTTGGCATAATTAATTTTTTTAAGAGAGAAATAGTTTCATGTTGGTAATTTCTCATCGACATTGTATTTCGATTGATCGTTGTGTGGCTTTGAATCTAATTATGACAGACAAAATGCAGTTTCTAGTCAGTTTTGTTTTTTGTTTTGTCTTCATTCCTAGAAACTTGAGACATTTTCAGGTGGAAATATATATGTTTGTTGAGTGTATAAATACATTGCAAAACTAAAAAAGAAAGAAGCAAACTCTTTCTCTTTTTATCTTTGTCTTAGACAAAACGTGAATAAATGTATTGTGACACAGTTACTTGTGAGAACTTAGGATGTTCTCCAAATGAAGTGTAGTGAAAAGATATGTTCCTTTTTAGTCAGTAAAAAGAGTTTTGTTCAAAGAATGTTTGTGTCAGCAGAGGTTCTTTGAAGTACATATATGCATGCACATCAGATGTATATATATATATATATATATATATATATAAGTCCATGCAGCAGGCATAATAAAATAAAAAAGGAATAATCTATTTTAGGTCAGTTAGTCACTGAGCTGGGAAGGTTGGTAATAGTTCATATTTACTTCATGTCTGAGTTCATGACACCCATACATTAATGACACCCATACATTAATGTCCAATCACAACAAAAGTTTATTACAAAAATAAAGACTATCATTTTAGAGTTCTGGGATCAGCAACAATTAAGGTTGTTCTTTTTTATTTATTTCTTTTGCATGATGAAAAAGTTTGTTTTTGTTTTTTATTTTTTTGCAACTCCCACAAAATATAGCATCGAGTAGATTCCTTGCTGCACGGATAATTTTTTATCTGTAGTTGCAGTGTTTTTGGGTTGCTTTTTTTTCAAGTTACATTCTTATAGCCATTCATGTAAAATGAGAAGAAAGTGTTAGATTGGCCAAAATTTAAATATAATTAAAAGCATTTTGAAAATTAGAATTATGAAAAATGTTAAATTGCCTCTAGTTTGTTGGCATTCCTTCAAGATCAGAATAAAGATTGGAATCTAAAGCACACGCAAAGCTTACATTTTATTTTTGTCTTTCCTCTGATTTTTAAACAAACCAATTCAATAATCATCGATTTTTCTCTCTCGGACAACAGCACATCTCCATCTGATGAAAACTAAAAGGTGTCCAAGTCTCACTTATGATACTCTGCATAAAAAACAAAAAGAAATCAAAATTAATTAAAATTGTGTCAATACAAACAAGAAGCAATTCCAAAATAAATTCCAATGTTTGGTTATTTGATCAAATTTAAGGAAAGTCAGTTGGACCATAAACTTTTCAACACCTTAGCTCATTTATAAAGCAGCTAAAACTGTTTTAATAAAAGGAAGATTTTTTTTCTGAAAGGGCTGGTTCAAGTACATTTACAGTGAATAACAAACTTCTGAAACTAAATATTGTGGCAGTTCAGGTGTCCATATCTTGTACAAATGAATTAGAAACAACAAACCAGAAAAAAACATTTAATTGTAATTATCTTTAAAAGTTAATTTCTAACATTAAATTTGAGATTTATCAACAACTAAAATTTCTACCTTCAATATTGCAAACATTCTCTTGCAGTTATCCTCTTCTTTGTTGTTTTTAACACATTTCATCTAATATGTTTTTTGACAATTCATCAGGTCTGTGTCATAAATGGCAGTCTTAAGCATTCTATTTTAAAAATTAATCTCAGATGCATATTGACCCACCCACCTACCCAGCTAAAAATTCTAGTGAAGAAGATAGAATTATTAAATGTAATTTGTTTTTTCTTGTATTTAAAACAGACTTCACTGTCCATATTTATGAAGTTGTAAAAAAAAATCCCCAAAAGATTTTCTTTTTTGTGTCATCAAGGATAATATTTTTTCATTCAAGCTTTTTATGCCTACGTGTTGCTACAAGAGCTGACTTTAAGACCTATAGAGCAGAATTGTAAAATTTATTTGAGCATTAAGTCCCAGAATACCGTAAGAATTACATAAAAATGTTTGAATGCATGTTCTTTTTTCTAATATTCATATTCATATGACATTTTATTGTAACTTCTTCAAAAAATAGATACAGTTTTTGATTCCAAGCTAGTAAAATGTTAGCCCACATTCAATAAATAAAAATGATATAAGATCAGGTGTGTGTGTATGTGTGTATATATATATATTTAAACAAGTTGTGTTAAATGATAGACAATATAGTCATATATATTTTCTTTTGAATTTTTTCATGTTTTCTGATTAGGCTTTTTATTTCTGAATTATATTTGTATAAAAATCGTCCAAAGGTTGTCCTAGTACTTACAAACGTCATCGTTCATCATCAGGGACTATATTACAGTTTAAAAATCAAATATTGCCTTGTAGCAGGAAAAGTGTTACATTTTAAAAGAAAATAAATAAACATTATGAAAAATTTTTAAATTCAAAGACAGTAATAATGTAAACAACATGCATATGTGAAGATATGTGCTCACGTTGATACGTGAATTATATGGAATACTTGGTTGTTAAATATTTTAAACATTGTAAAAATACGTTAGAGAATCTTTAACAACCAAGTCTGGAGGTCGTGGTTGAAGTTCATGGTGATTTTATTGAATGAATTTATTTTTTGGTATTTCAAGATGTTTTGATGTAATTTTGGTAAATATATCTGTTAAAATGAGGTCAGTGTTGTTTTCATTATTGCATCATTTAGATGACAATTTATCCCTCGCACCCTGTATTTATTAGTGAGTATTGAAGTTAATATCCAGTGTTGACAGTATATTTCAGGCCTGACAATTGCACATAACCAAGAAACAGACTGAAATGAACACACACACACACACACACACACACACACACACACATAAGTGAACGTCAAGGTCAACACTCAGAGGTGACAGACTTTCATGCTAGGTACAATCATCAGGCCACCAGATCACTGGTGGCCAGATGATTGCACCTAGCATGAAACCATATGTCACCTCAGACTGTTGACCTCGATGTTCACTTTCATATTTACAAACGCTCTATCTCTGATATTGAGCACTTTATCCTATAAATATAACACACATTAAAACTTAATATTTCTTTTTTTTTTCTTTTTTTTTTTAAATCATCTCACCCCAAGCAAGGCATTCCACTGCCACTATTGCACATGGGGCTACATAGGGGAAGGTAAAGAGGAGGAGTGGTTAGACATAGGGAATGTCAGGAGGAAGGTGACAGATGAGTAAGGATACCAAGGATGAGGGTTGGGCAGATGGGAAGAGTGTTTGATAGAATAATTCTTCATATGAATATATATATAAAGTCATCCACATTCAATTCTGTTTTGTTGTATCACAGCTCATCGGTGTGGCTAGACATCCACTTGCTTCTGGCCAGGATTGAAACTCAACTGATTTGGTGTCAGTTGAAGTCCCTACTCCTTAAGCCATAAGCACATGAAATGAGAGAAGGGTAATTTTAGTGTGTTATATATAAGCAGTGTATACACATGCCAGTCACTGGAAGAACTCAATTCATTGCTGAAGAGTAACACATAACTTGCAGAAGTGGTAACTGTTCTTAAAATTTTCCTCTCTAGAGAGCTCAATCATAATGAGAGTATAATGTATTAGTCATCCACACACACACACACACACACACACATGCATATATATCTATCTATAAAAGGCAATCTGTGTGTGACTGTTCCCTATGTACACCCACATTTTTTTAAGCCACGCCATTCAAGCTTTCTAGGGACACATATCTACAAGGAAGCCAGGCTGACACATGCTTTTTGAGTTTCAAGTTCAGCAATTTTTTTGGCGAATGGAACCGATTGTTTACACTTGCTTCGGAAAACATCTAAGATCTAAGATGGTTGCTCAATTACGTGACAGAAATCAAATCACATGTGTCAAAATATTTTTTTATTAAAAAAAATAAGCCCTTATAATTAATTTTAATTTCGACGTTTTAAAAATTCATTTGGTCAACAAAAAATGTGAATATTTTCCCCCATAATTTTGAAACAAAAGAAATATTAAAAAAGAGTTTTTTTTTTTTCAAACAAAAACAAAATATGTAAAAAAAAAAACATGGTTAATTTAATTATTTAATTCTTTTTTTTTTTTTCAGATTTAATATTTCATCATTCAGAAAATAAAATTAAAAAAAAACAAACTTGTTTTTTGCTAAATATTTCATGCAGGAAATTAACTGTCTGTAATTTTTGCAGTATTAATGTCACTTTTTCCTCTAAAATTAAATGTTTACATTTTTAAATATTCTTCAAAAATTCCTGAACTGAGAACCTAATAGTTTTTATACTTCTAATTTCAAGAAAACAAAATAATTTTTATTTTAAATTGATTTAGTCAACAAAAAATGTAAATATTTTCCCCTGTAATTTTGAAACAAAAACAAACACAATGTTGTTGACAATGTCACACAAAACATCAAATCACATTTATGCAAAACAAAAGAAAATAGATTTTTTTTCTCCTACTACTAAAATGTTCTGAGTTGATTGGGCAACACCATGCTATGATGCTAGTATAAATATATATATATATATATATAATCCAGTGTGTATGCAAGTGGCAGTCATACTTACAAATAGTATGGAAAAAAAAAGAAGAATGTTCCTCAGTTGATGGACTAAAACAACATTTGAAAGTTCAACAAACTATAACCATAAGATCTGCGGGAAAAGATACCAAATATCCCTACGTATCTGTGTAAGAGAATGTAAGACCCTAGCTGAACTAAAAGTCAAATCCATGCTAATTCTATTTCTGGAGGGATCAAGCAATATCATTATTTGTAATTGAATCATAATCATCATATGTGACCATAATACATAATCATCATATGTGACCATAATACATAATCATCATATGTGACCATAACACATAAAGCAGCAATTCAGAAAAATGAAATATCTAACTTTTTGAAAATAGCTTTCAGATTACTTGCACAAATTTGTTTAAAATTGATAAGTTTAACAATTTTAAGATTACATCAATTTGATAGACATAAATCATCCGACATTTGAAATTTCTTTAATCATATGATGGTCGTATCGTGAATACTCTCAGTGTCAAGGTATTGATATAATAAAAGTTGATTTTTTGGTGTTCAGTAAATTGTCACCCAGTCTCATAAACAAGAAGAGTTATTGGAGACATAAAATTCTGTCTTTCACATGTTATGGGAAACTTGCAAATCTCAAAAGCCATCAAGGTAGGAAGTCTGCCATCTTGAACATAGCAAGACAGCCTTGTTGAAGACTGTCTAATTGCAATTCCACAGTCAAGACAACAGAGATGAATGTCAGTTGAGCAGGATCCTTATTTTCAATCAATCTGACAATTGTGGTGAGATTTCCAAAACCTGGAATGATGCTGGTGTAGCCATTTCTCAATCCACAATGCTCTGAAGATTCTATCAGCTTGGATATGACAGGAGGATAAAGATCTGTCTCTTAAAAAGGTCCAGTGATACTACTGGCCATCACGGATGGATATCGTAGTTCATTTCCTTATTGAGGCTGCATCCAGTAGCAAGGCCTCTGATTGGGAGGTTGTGAGGAGCATGGAACCACCTCTTAATTGCTGTTGTTCCCAGATCCACCCTGACCCAGAGTGGTAGCACCTGTTAGGGTCCCAGCTATGGGTAAATAGTTAACCCCCAAACTGGGGTCAAAATGCTATGAAAGTATTTACCAACAAAACTTTTATGAATGAAAAATATTACCAACAAAACCTCTTTTTTTTTAATGAAAAATATTACCAACAAAACCTCTTTTTTTTAATGAAAAATATTACCAACTTACGTGAATGGAAAATATATTACCAACAAATTATTTATAAGACTGACCCTTAAATGACCAAAATGGTTGATGGGTCGTTAAACCAAACCTTATTGAGGCATGGTGTAATAATGAATAGCAGCTCAGACTGAGGAATCAAAGAGCCAAATTCATTACATTCACTTATATGCTAATACACTTCTCCTCTGAGCTACAATTTGTAGCAACTAATAAATTAATTAAATCAACTCTCTTCTTCAATTTTACAAAATTTCATGACGACGTGTGAAATCCTGGTTTTCCCAAATAGAAAAAGGATTGACCATGTGCTTAACAAAAAAGTTGAAACCAGATTTCACAAGTAGATGGTAAAATGATTTTTGACCAATGGGAGTGACTTGTAAGACTTGGAAGGACTTGATGATCCAGTGCTAAATTCAAAAGGACTATATAAATGACCGTGCGTCAGTCAAGAGTCAGAGATGGGAGCAGTGAGAGACATTCGCTAAAATGTCATGAGAGAAGCTTCAGGTCAGACATTGCCCTTTTCTCTTTCTCCTTATCTATCTCAACAATTACATTTTGTACGAACTCTACCCTTAACTCCTTAATGTTTCTAATTGAACATTAATTTCTACAATTTATGTTATTCTTTCCTATTAATAAATTTCTATTTTAACATTCAAAATGTATATTTTATTATTCCACTCTTCTACACTAATCCACACATTCCACCTGACAACCAACTTTCTGATGTTGAACAATCTTCTGATGATTATAACTCTGCATAAAACTTGCAAGCTGTAGAGAGTTCAGTTAAGTCTAACACACGGTGGAACCAAGTAACATTAACCTGCTCCCCTATGTCACAGATTAAATAGCAGGACAGACTGGACAATCTGGAAAAATCTCTGCACAATATGTAGAGTCAAAAGAGTTCCATTAAACTTCTAGAGACCGGCTCGAATGCTGCCATAAACATACAGACCAGGGTTCTTGACAGAATCCAACGTAGAACCTGTAATGTGATCGATACCAACTTGGCAGCTCGGCTGCAGTCGCTATCTCACCGGCGTGACATGGCTTCTCTGTGCCTCTTCTATAAATACTTTCATGGCTTCTGCTCCAATGAACTTAGATCACTGGTGCCTTCTAGGTATGAATTTACATGAGCTACTAGATTAGCAACTAGGCCCCACCCTTTTATAGTGAAACTGATAAAATGTAACCGCAATTTCTACTCTAACAGCTTCTTTTCACGCACTTCCCACCTGAAGAATTCCCTTCCATATACTTGCTTCCCCGACAGCTACAATCTCCAGGAATTTAAATGTAAGGTCAATAAACATCTCCTATTTCATCCATTCTCTCAAGTTCTTTTCTCCATCTACTCCACCCCCATCCTCGGTATTCTCATCCATCTATTACCCTCCTCCTGACATTTCCCATAACTAACCCCTCTTTCTCATCACCTTCCCCTATGTAACCCCCCCATGAGCAACAGTGGCAGTAGAATTCTTTGCTTGGGGTGAGATGATTTTTTAAAAAAAAGAAGATATTGAAGACAAATTTAATTCAGGGACAATGAATTTATCTTCTAGCACAACCTTGTTCCACCCCACCAAGCAAAATCTACAAAATAAAGAGGGTACCATTGGTGATTTGTCTGCAAATAATCCTGTTGCAGATTTCAAAATAAAATTTCTGGGGATTCATAAAAAGGAGATTAAGAAAATAATATCCATCATATCTCAAAGAATTGAAACAACAAAGTGTGGGCATCAACAACACAAAAGGATTTTCACAGCTGAATTTATCTGTTTCCACAATAAATAAAAGAAATAGTAAATGCAAAAGGTGTTAGAACAAAGTGCTAATAAAATTCTTCAAAATAATGTTCATTAATAAATTGTCTTGTTTATGAGCAATGACAAGGTTTTGGAGAGAACAGAAACAAAAAGGAAATTTATAATTACAAAGAGACAGTTGAAGTTTCCGAGACACAATAAGGAAGGACGGCTTAGAGAATCTGATACTCACAGGGAGGATAGGGGAAGTGGGATAGGGGAAAATAGTGTGTGACATATTTAATGAGCTTGAAAATATGGATGGCACATCAGGGTTTTGAAAAAAATAAGACAAAATTTATTTATTAAGAGCTACAAGAGCAGGAAGATGTGAAGGGCTATGATCACTTACATCCTGAAGGGACACAACAGATAAAAGAAAGAAAGATAACAAACTTCAAATCTAAAAAATGATATGTTTCAAAGAAAACCTGGTTTTTTGATGGAATATTTTCAGATTATTTTCATAAACGAATTGTTATGTTTAACAGTAAACTGTCCAGTTTTCAAGGAATTCAAGTAAGAAAAATGAAGTTATTTAAAAAAGAAAATACCCCAAAATATTTAAATTGAATCTTCTCAATTTTTGTTTCTTGAGAGTGGATATATTTGTTTGATCATAAAAATAATTCAAATATCATGTCCAGCAAAACAACAAAAACCAAATACATAATTAGTCTTCGTGTTGGCCGGTCATAATCTTTGTTTTAATTACTATCTACTTATGCATTGCCCAGCACAAAAATTGAACTCCTCACTACCAGCTAATAAAAACTAATGCTTTCTTATGGTTGGGTTAGCCTATTTCACCTGTTTCTTTGTAATGGGTTCTACCATGGAGCCCAATATAAGCCCATGGTATTTCTTTTAGAGAGTGTATTGTAATCATTGTGAATATTCATTGAGGTTTCATTTTTAAATGTTATTTCTTTCTCTCTCTCGTACTTATGGGAACTCAGAACTTCGTAGAGGCCGAGGAATTATGGTGGATATAGCAAGAATGCAGTGCTTTCCTGTAAGGAAATCTTTGGTATGTTGGGGTCAGTAATTGTGGCTGGCTAAGTTTAATTATAAGACAGAAAATACTAGCTTTTCCCATTCCCTATTCTGGACTTGTGCCACACTTTTTGTATTTTACAAAATAATATACATTTATTTGTCTGTTGAGTCCCTGACAGGCCACTTCAACAATTTTATTTTTCTATTTTTGCATTGAGAAACAATTTCTATACAAATTTAGAAATTTCTTTCTTTTTAGATCAGTTTTTAATCTCAGTTGAGAAAAATGAAATTGGTAAGAATTAGAAAATTACTAAAGCAGATTTTTTGCTATAATTTTTAAAGAGAAAGAGAAAGTCAAATAAAATTGGAAGATTAAGTCAAAAAGAATTATACAAACTAAAATTTCTGAACAGTCCTTCATCAGGAATAAAAGGAAAAGCAAATATTTAAGAGCCTTTAGTATTTGTCTATATTTCTGAGATGAGATAGTATTTACATTATTTGAACTCTTGTCCTCATTTTTGTTGCCATGCGTACGACGTTTTGGTTGTTGCACGTTCCAACCTTCATCAGTAGTGGTGAACAAGTAGCTTGCAGAGTTAGGGGGAGATAACTCATGACTTCTAATTGAGGCTTTACACCCCAGTGATTGTAATAAAGTGTTCGGTTCAAAATTCCTAGCACCTGAAGAAGACTGGAGTGTACAACAGCCGAAACGTCATACAAATGGCAACAAAGATGAGAACAATAGTTCAAATAATGTAAATACTGTAAATTTAAGAGCCTTTACAACAAAAATAGGGAAAATAAAATAATTGAAAATAATGAAACTTGTGTTTTTTTGTTTTTTCTTAATTTATACTTTTTATTTTTATTTATTTTACCCTTTTGTTCCTTGATTTCATTTTTTACTCTACTGTTGTATGTAATGGATGTGCATTGTGGTGCAGTGGATATCGGCTCGGAACGATAAATCGAGGAGCCGAGTTCAAATTCCAGTTGAATTCATTGCATTCACTTACGCGCAAATACCCTTGGGAAAGGTATTAATCTGTCCCTTCCTTCCAGTTATGGGTTAAATAACAGGACAGATTGGGTTCTATCGCCTTGGCTGGCAACCTACTGCGAGATAATCTTCTGTCCAGTCAGTCATGTCTCTTTCAAGACATGATCGCCCAAGCGTGTATCACATATGGCACTTAACTGACTGTTGTCTTGAAAGTTTTTTAGAGAAAATCAACAATCTTCAGAAGTTTTTCCTTTTTCCTTGGGTTAATAATGTAGAATTATTATTTTATTTATTTTTAGTTTATTGTCACAATTTACAGTTTTATTCTAAATGACAAAAGCCTTTGTTTCAGATTTTGCCAATGTTGAAGAACAAAGACTGTCACCTTCACCACCACTCCTCAATCCTCTTCTTTGATTTCTCAATCCCAGATTAGTTTCTTCTCTTTAGGAAGGACTCCAGCCTCCATATGCAGAGACTGGGAGTCTATGTCAGCAAACATCCTCTTCTGGCAAGGGACATTTCTCTTGAATCTCCTGACCATCTATACATGTGCCTCTATCTCACTCCATTAAACTCAGCTAACTATCTTTTCTTTTTCTTTATTGCCCATGTTCCTCTCTTGACTCTTTCTTGCTGGACAGTATCACTGATAATATAGATAAGGCCATTGCCTCTCACCCGTTCGCCAACATATTTGTGTTCGGTGACTTTAATGTCCACCATGCCAATTGGCTGAAAAAATCTGTTACTGATCTTGTTGGCATCCACATCCTGAACTTTGCAATCACCCAGTCTCTCACACAAGTGGGGTACTTCTCCACACATTTCCCTAGCATGCATGAAGGACAAGTTTCTCTGCTAGATCTATGCTTCACTTCTGTCCGACTCCTGCCATGCCATGCAGCTTTGCACTTTTGGCAACTCTGATCTTGATATGGTTTTTGTTAATATCTCTCTCTACTCCTCTTCTCACCAAGAACTTCTGACCAGTAGAATCTCTTAGTTTCTATCAAAGGGCAGATTGGGAGGCACTACGAGATCTTCTGTCCGACATCCCTTGGAAGAAAGTGTTTAGTCTCCCTGCAGTTCTGAGGTCTCCTTTTGGGTGAAAGCTGGCGTTGATGCTTTCATCCCAGCCAGGAAGTTCCACCTTAAACCCCATTCACCCACCTGGTTCTCCCCTGCCTGCTTGGCCACTATTAGCCCACGCCTACAGGAATCACTTCTTCCAGCTTTATCAAAGCCACCAGTCTGACCATAATAGGCACCTTTTTTTTACCTCTGCCTGTAAGGCGTGTCAGAGGCCCCTCAATGATGCTAACCTGTTTTTTTGCTGACAGAATGAAGCAGCAAATATCAGTGCACAAGTTTATCTCTAAAGACGACTGGTGGCTCTACAAAAGTGTGTTAAACAGAAGCAAACTTTCCATCTCTCCTTTAATCAATAAATATGAGGTCCACACAGTTACAGCAGACAAGCCTAAGTGCTTTGCTCACAGATTCTCCTCCGACTCTTCACTTAATTTGTCTGCAATATCCACACCCTACTTCCTACCAAGAACTTCAACTTAGTGATGTTTACATTACCCACTTACTGGTCTCTAAAATAATTTCAAAACTTAACCCCTATGAGGCGAGCAGAAGTGACGGAATCCCACTCTTCGTCTTGAAGAAATGTGCCCCTGAACTCTCTTGTGTCTTCTCCAGCCTTTACAACTACTGTCTTTATGCTTCTTGCTTTCCTGTCTGCTGGGACTCCTCATCTGTGGCTCCTGTTTTTAAGAACTTGGGAGAACCCTCAGATCCCTCCAATTATTGCCCTATCAGCTTCATACTGATCTTTTGGCAAAGTGTCCAAGGCCATCATCAATGCTGAAGCACTTCAACTTCTCATAGTTTACTGCCTATTCTCTGACAGATAGTATGGCTTCTACTTTGCAAAGTCTACTGCTGACATGCTAATGACCATCACTGAGTACATATACCAGGATCTTGATAAGAACTGCGAAGCTCAGACTGTTGCCCTGGATATTTGCAAAGCATTTGACTGTGTGTAGCATGCTGGCCTTTTGCACAAACTACAGGGTTTTGGTATAACTGGATGCTTGTTTGACTTAATCAAATTGTTCCTATCAAATCGCATAATGAATGTCATATTAAATGGACGTGCTTCCAGATCTTATTATATGAACGCGGTTGTCCCTCAAGGCTCTATTCTAGGTCCTATGCCTTTTCGATTTTCATCAACAATCTCCCTGATGTAATCAGATCCCAAGTCATCTACACTCATGATACCACCATTTATTCCTGCCTTGGTAAAAAAAATCTACCAATGCTGATAAAATAAACTTTGCTGCTACTCTTGAAAAAAAAAACCAGTCAGTAGGTAAGAAATGGCTTATAAATTTTAATGCTTCCAATATGAAGCTGCTATCCTTTAACTACTATAGACAGTTTTTCCTACTCACCATCAGCATGGTTCATGAAAGTAATTCACTGCATCTTCTTGGCCTCACTCTCTCTGCTGACCTTAAGTGGAATGACTACATTGAATTAATTGCGAAATCTACTGCTAAGAAAGTCGGGTCCTTGTGTCAGGCCAGGAAGTATTACTCTTCTGAATCTATCATGCACATTTACAAGTCTATCATCCACCTGTGCATTGAATATTGCGGTCATATCTGGTCAAGAGCCCCTGCTGTTCACCTTGTGGTTCTCGACAAAATCTACAGAATAATCTGCAATGCAATCACTCCTGACCTGGCAGCTCAACTCTAATCTCTCTCTCACTGATGAGCTCCTTGGTGCCTCCCTTTGCACAAATTTACTCAAGCTACAAGACTAGCAACAAGATCCCACCCTTTTACTGTGAAAACAATTAAGTGTAACCACAACTTGTACTCTAACAGCTTCTTTTCTCACACTTTCTGCCTGTTGAACAACTTTCCATATTCTTGTTTCCCTGATAGCTACAATCTCCAAAAGTTTAAACACATCAGCCATCATCTTTTATCCCCTTGACTCCCATCCATTTTACCCCTTTACACTTTCCTCTCATCCAGCTCTCTTCGCACCAATGTACCCATCCTTCTCTTACCCATTCTTCAACATCTGCTCTGACCTGTTCCTCTTTCTCTTCACTCTCCTATTATGTAACCCCCTGTGCACCAGTGGCAGTACTGCCTTGCTTGCGATGAGACAATTAAAAATAAGAAAAAAGTGGAGCTTTTCAGTTTTTGTGTTCGAAAAACTCAGCAGTAGACAGTGGTAAAGCTCTTTTCTAATATTTTAAAATCAAATTATACTTTGAAAACATAAAATAGTTGAGAGAATTACTGTCAATGTGGTTCTCTTGAAAACTGTCCCAATAATTACGGATGATGGGAATTTTCATCCTTGTAGTTTTCTATGACTCACCACTTCACAAGCAAATGATAGAAATAATCCATCATAGCCTGACAGTAAGAATACCATTATGGCTGAGTTGAGTACAATGAACAGATGCACCTTGTTATGTCATTATGCTTGCCCAAAAGATACAAATTGGTAAATAACCAGATCTGAAGTAAAGGGATTTAATGTACTGAGATTGATATACACTTGGTTTATAAGAACAATTGATCATTTCTTTTGTTATGTCCTTATAGTATATAGGAATGCCCTTATAGTATGTAGGAATGCCCTTATAATATGTAGGAATGCCCTTATAGTATGTAGGAATGCCCTTATAGTATGTAGGAATGCCCTTATAGTATTTAAGAATTTCCTTATAATATGTAGGAATGCCCTTATAGTATGTAGGAATGCCCTTATAGTATGTAGGAATGCCCTTATAGTATGTAGGAATGTCCTTATAATATGTAGGAATGTCCTTATAGTATGTAGGAATGTTCTTATAATATGTAGGAATGCCCTTATAGTATGTAGGAATGCCCTTATAGTATGTAGGAATGCCCTTATAGTATGTAGGAATGTCCTTATAATATGTAGGAATGTCCTTATAACATGAAAGAACTCAATGAGATTTTTTATTTTCTTAAATACATTTGTTTTATTTTAATATTTCTCTTTCTGGTTTTGACAATTTCTTTCAAACCTATTCATCAATTTCTTTTGTTTGTCTTTTGCAGATATTTTTGATGCAATTAATGCAAAAATATGGTAAATTATTCATGGGGCTCATCAGATTATATGTTTGGGACTAGTATGTGTGTAGTTCTCCTTTGCCACCAAAACAAAATGGATTCCTGTGACAAGGAACTGCAACTTTGTGGTTATTGGCAGCCATGTTTAATATGTCTCTATTGTGGTTAGAGAATGCAGCTGAGTCTGAAATCGTATCAAGTACTATAAATAGTCCCCTGGCTTGTATTATTTTTTTATTTTCTAAGCATTTTCCTATTCCAAAGATGATTGTCCAATTCTTTATTTTGTTTATCTCTCTAGAATTTGGTTTTGGTTTTTAAGTTAAGAATTCAAGACCCTAAATTCTTTTCTTTCTCTCACTCTCTTTTTTTTTTTTTCATCATTTCTTTACATCATTAAGCTTATCTTTCCTGACTTTTCATTCATTTCCTTTTTGAAATTTCCTTTCATTTTCTTTTTTTTTTTATATATATATATATTTCTTCATCAGTTCCTCCTTTGAAATTTGTCTCTTTCTTTCATTTATTCATCCTTTTACAATCTCTCATTTTCTATTTAATCTTCTGTCCTACATTTACAGTCATCCTTCTTTTATTTTTTTATTCTTTCTTTTATATTTTTTCTTTTTCTCCATTTTCTTTCTTTTTCCTTTTCTCCATTTCTCTATCCATTCTTTTTGTTTTCCATTTCAACTTATTCTTCCTTTTCTCCTTTCTTCCAGTCATGATTTTCTTTCAGTTTTTTGTCTTCTTTGACTTCCCGAAGAAAACCCGGATTTACTGCCAGAATCTGGTGGCAGTATTGATTTTAAGATGGATGAGGTAGTGACACTTGCTCAATCTTGGAATTCCTGTTGCAATAAGTTACATCCCTCGCACTTTCATACCTGCTTTAATCAATCAGGCAAATTTGTGATGGGGGGGGTGTGCATGAAGTAATTGTGGTCGGGGAATGAGTAGCTGAGGAGAAAGCTGAAAAAAATAAAACGGATAATTGGGGTACATGATGTAGAGTGGAGAAATAGGAACAATAGATTTCTTTTTTTTTTTTTCTTTTTCAAGATAAATCAATGAAAAAGGGACCAGAAAAGAGAGGGAAGAAAACATTATTTTTTTTCCTCTCACTCTTTCATGGAAGGATGAGGAGAAAGTGTAAAAAATAGTGTGAGTAAAAATGGACACACTGAATGAGGGAATTAAGAGAATAAAAATGGTAGGAGGAAGAGATAAAGACACACACACACACACACACACACACACACATCTATATATATATATATATATATATATATATACACACACACATGTCTACCTACATCTATAACTGCCATATCTCTCTCTCTCTCTCTCTATATATATATATATATATGTAAGAAATGACTGGCTGTTTGTATGCATGTTTCAAGCTGTATGCAACAGTTTTGCACATAAGAAGCTGGAATTTGGGACAGAAATCATTTATTCAAGGTAAATGTTAAAGGCTATACAATTTTTTTCTAACTTTATAAATTGATGGATCAAAATGTATTTTCTTAAAATTTTTCCAAAATTTATAACAGTCTTAATTTTTACAAATTTTTCATGACTGAAGTTGAGCAGAGTTGAGCCCAGTCATTATTTAGATGAAGGGCGTCTTAGAAACACCAGGTACTGTTATCAAGTGAAAATTCAAAATACGTTTGTTTTAAATAACCCACCAAGGGCTGATAATCCATAAAAAACAAAACAATCAATACAATTTTTTTTCATGAACTTTTAAAGATGGTTTTTTTTACGGGTCAATTAGTACATAAGGCTCTCCCAAAGAAGTGCATTTATTTATTTCCTCATACATTTTAACCTGATTCTTAGAATCAATGAAGCATCTTTCTAAACAGTAATACAGGCATATATTAGTTCACAGTTTATTGCATCATGTAATTCACAGGTGTGGGGGGGCGTCATGTTCCTAGAGTTTAACAAATTCTATAATCTGCTTATCATAATACTTTTATTACTTTAGACGTTATTTTTAGTGGGTGCCCATATTTGAGTAGACACACTCTTTATTTTAAACAATATGAAGTACACAGGTCAGTTGATGAAATAAATACTATTTAAAATAAATGGAGCAACTTCCCAAATATGATGATTGACTAAAAATGACATTTTCAGTAATACAAACATGGTGAATTAAAAAAATTAAAATCACAAATTCCTTAGAAATTGAATATATATATGCGAAACCTAGCAGACAAATTTTGGAAAAAAAATCTGAGCAAGTGAGTATGCTTTCAAGTCAATTAGAATGTTGCTTGATTTTGAACTTTTTGCTTATTATATATATATATATATATATATATATATATATATATATATTTGCTTTGTTTGTTTTTTTTAGAAAAAATTTTTAGATATTCTACAATTTCATGGGTAATACATATTTCATCGACTGACGAGCAGCAAGGTCAGTGGCAAAATACATATTACCCATGAAATTGTAGAATATGTGAAAATTTTTTTGAAATTATATTACTCTGTTAAATTAAATAAATAAACAAATTCAACATTGAGTTCTTTTGAGTTCATCTCTATTGGAATTTACCTGACTAATATACCAAGTATTCTACATTTTTATTTATATATATATATATATATATATATAAACAACAATGCAGAGAAAGGCAGTAAACAACTGCTTCCAAAGGTATGAAATAATGAAAAAGTGCTCAATACAAAATTCAATAAGACAAAAGTAGAGTGAATATATATACTCAATAATTAAGGATTAAACACCAAGCTACCCGGGTTTTAACCATGAGGTGTCGTCAGGCACAAGGTCTTGTGACACCCTCACAGTTAAAACCCAGGTAGCTTAGTTTGGGATCCTTAATTATTGAGTATGTGTACACATATATATGAAAGTCATTTAAGTGCTATATGTGATATACACTTGGGTGATCATGTCTCAAAAGAGACATGACTGACTGGACAGAAGATTTCCCCTGCAGTAGGTTGCCATTACTTTCTGCAGTAGACTAGTCACCAACCATGGCTAATAAACCTAATCTGTCTTGCTACTTAACCCATAGCTGGAGAGAGAAGGGTATTTGCGCATAAATGAATGCAACAAATTCACCTGGAATTCAAACTCATCTCTCTGATTTTTTGTTCCAAGCCAATATCCACTGCACCACAATACACACACACACACACACATATATATATATATATATATATATATATAGTTGTCAGTCCGTAAATGGTGAGGATAATCCAACAAGATTTCCTTAATATAAATTATCTCTCTTCTTTCCTTCCTCCTTCTCCTTACATTTATTGTCATTTATTTATTGGTTTGTAATCTTATGTTTATTATTATTATTTCTATCGTGTTCCCTCTTCATTTTAAGAAAACATTCATTCCGGCAGAAATTTTATGCCAGATGGAGGAAATATTGTAAAAGAGTCTGATGATATGAGCTAGTTAAGCTCATTGAAATGAACTATAGTTTATAACTAATATGACATGTTGAATTTTCCTTTATAAACTATATATATATATAGTGTATCGAGGCAGCAAATAATTTTTTAAATATATACTATGGATACTGAATGTTTATTATGTTTAATTATGAGCCGTTCTAAACGTCAAATTTTGGCTTTAATTTCAGTTGAAAATAAAGACAAAAACCCTCCAAGAGGGGTTTTTTTTGTTGTTGGAGGGTTTTTGTCTTTATTTTCAATTGAAATTAAAGCCAAAATATGACGTTTAGAACGGCTCATGATTAAACATAATAAACATTCAGTGTCTCTTATATTTAATAGTATATGTTTAGAAAATATATATATATATATATATATATATATATATATATATATATATATATATATGAGAAAAGACTTTTACAACAGGAAAATTGACATGGTTTAGATAAATTGTCACAAGCTGAGACTTAAGTTTAAGATTGTCTTGATGGTGATAGAGAATGTGAAATCAATCTTATGGTATCTCATACTGGATTTGGTAGCGCTCTTGTTTTAATCTTTCAGGTGCTGAGTGACATAATTTAATATAACGTTTCATTTAACCTAGGGAATATTAATGAGTGCCTTGTAATTTAAAAAAAAATTTGGAGTAACTAACAGACAGTGGTTGGTCCTGCAAAGAGGGATGTGGGTTCAAATCCAGTTGGAGGATGCATTTTCCTTATTCAGTTTTTTCAAGTACTAAGGCCAGTGGAGAAATAAATATTGTTTAAAATAACCAGAGCATCTACTGCTAAAATATAGGTATCGACTAAAAATAACATTTGAAGTAATGAAAATATGTTGGATTAAAAAATAAAATTCATTAATTCTTTATATCTCATAATACTACATCTTTATGTGCATTATATATATGCGCGTGTGTGTACGTTTGCTATATATATATATATATATGTGTGTGTGTGTGTGCGTGTGTGTACATTTGCTATATATATATATGTGTGTGTGTGTGCGCATTTGCTATATATATCTATATATAGTTAACTTCTCAGGTAATATTTTTTTCTTCCTGTATTTGTTGGTTGTAAATTTAAATAAAGGTAAAAAAAGGAGTCGTTTTGGTTCCAGAAGAATCCTCATTACTCAACCAACTGAAGATTATCAGCATCTTTTTTCTTTTTGTTTAAACAATTGATACAAAATAGTGAACTCATAGAATTGTAAGCCATAATTCTAGATATTTAGGAACTTTGCTTTTATCTATCTTACCTATTAATGTTTATAACTCACTACTTAACAGTTATATACAGTACTGTGCAAAAGTATTAGGACAAGAACTATTTTATCTTTCATGAGGCATCAAAATAATTGCGACAATTTACCAATCGCACCTAGTATATATACAGTACTGTGCAAAAGTATTAGGACAAGAACTATTTTATCTTTCATGAGGCATCAAAATAATTGCGACAATTTACCAATCGCACCTAGTATATATACAGTACTGTGCAAAAGTATTAGGACAAGAACTATTTTATCTTTCATGAGGCATCAAAATAATTGCGACAATTTACCAATCGCACCTAGTATATATACAGTACTGTGCAAAAGTATTAGGACAAGAACTATTTTATTTTTTATGAGGCATATTGACAGAAAATAAACAATTTAATTAAACTAATTTTATTTGATTCACTCAACAAATGCTTTAACAAGAAAAAAATACTTGTTACAAAATAAATTTAATATTTAGTATAATAGCTTTTTGCTTTGATCACAGCCTTCATTCTGTCAGGCATTGACATCAAAAGCTTTTTCAATGTATCTAATGGGATCTCCTGCCAAGCAGCTTGTATTTGTTCCCAAAGTGTGTCTTGTGAAGTAACATTAGATTTATCAATTTTTATCCAAAATATTCCATAGATGTTCAATAGAGTAGTTTCAAAATAACTTGTTTAATAGAAAATAAGAAAACTTAAATAGAACTTCTTTTTAATACATTTCTTTTACACCTAGTTTTAAATAATCCATATTTATTAGCAATTTACTTGGCTTTTCACCATGCATTTGAATTTCAGTGAGGTTTTTAGGAAAATCTCACCTGTCCTAATACTTTTGCACACTAGTGGTAGTGTACAAGTGTGTTAGGACAGGGGTGATTTTAAACTTTATTTTGATGTCTCATAAAAGATAAAATGGTTTTTCTTGTCCCAATACATTTGCACAACTCATATATACAGAACTGTATATACGAGTGGAATATATAGAACGGAATCCAACAAATAACAATAAAGTAAAAGAACAAAGCAGGAAATATACTTCAGGCTAAGATGTTTTACTTTTATTAAAGCTTCTTCAGTGACTGAGTAAAAAATGAAAACAAAAAACAAAGAGACAGAATAGTGCGATGTTGTGATTGGGGGTTGATTCTTATGGCTCAGATTTGTGTCACATTTATTAAAGCAATAGATTATTCTTAAATGTATGTGTGTCAAATATTTTGGATGGTAAAGTGTTTTATAGTTTGTGTATGTTTGTGTAGAAACTTGTCTGTTTAGGTGTATGTTGGATGGTAACATTAATTAATATACGTGTATATGTATGCATGCATATTAATACACATGCCATGTGTATTAAAGCAATGGATAATTTTTAAATATATGTGTTAGGAAAGTTTTGGATTGTAAAGTAATAATTTGTGTTTATGCAGAAATATTTGCCTGTCTAGGTGTGTGTTGGATGGTAACATTAGTTAATGTAAGTGGATACGTGTGTGTGTGAAGAAAAGTCTGTAGGTGTAAAATCTTTCTCACACATATATTCAAAAATTATCTATTGTTTTACTACGCATGACACATATCTGATCAATACAAATTAACACCAAATCACAGCATACCAGTATACTGTCACTATGCTGTTTTAAATTTTTCTCTTGATCTCTGAAAAATTCTTTGTAGATTGAGATATGTTTCCTATTTCTTTTATTCTCTTTATTCTATATCAGTCAGTTAAGTGCCATACATGATACACATTTGGGCAATCATGTCTCAAAAGAGACATGACTAACTGGGTAGAAAATTTTTCTGCAGTAGGTTTCCAACCAAAGCTATAGAACTCAATCTGTCCTGTTATTTAATCCATAGCTGGAGGGAAGAGATGGATTAATACCTTTCTCATGGGTATTTGCGCATAATTGAATGCATTGAATTTAACTGGAATTTGAACTTGACTCTCCGATTTCTCATTCCGAGCCAATATCCATTGCACCACAATGCACACACACACACACATATATATATATATATAAACTCAATTTTGTCCATCTTATGAGAAATGTTTGTAAATTTGTCAATTCTGCTATATTTAAATTTTCTTAATGGCATCCATTCTTAATGATTTTTTTTTTATTAATCATGTCACCCCATGGCAGTAAAGCCGCAATGACACAAGGAATTGCTGTGTGTAGAAGAACAAGTAAAAAAATGCGAAACTATGAAGGAGAGAGCACAACAGAAAAGTGATCAGAAAGAAAGTAGAAAACAACTGACACTGCATTTAAATTTTTGCAAAGAGTTTGCTGGAAAACAGAGGTAGAAGAGAGTTCCATCAATGAGAAATGTGAGAAAGAAAACTGTCAGCATAGAACTTCTAACCAATTCAACTGTGAGCTGATGAGACCTAGCCATCAATCTAGTCAGTTAAGTGCCATACATGATACACGCTTTGGATGATCATGTCTCGAAAGCTACATGACTGACTGGGCAGAAGATTATCCCGCAGTAGGTTGCCATGGCTTTCTGCGGTAGACTGGTTGCCAGCCAATGCTATAGAACCCAATCTGTCCTATTATTTGACTCATAGCTAGAAGGGAAAGAGATGTATTATATTATTAAATAGTAATTAGTGGGGGATCAGTTTATTACTTTATAACAATATAAAACTGATCCCCCACTTTATGCCCAGTAGAAGCCTTAATCATGTTTCCAACTTTTATATTCAGTCAGTTAAGTGCCATACGTGATACACGCTTTGGGTGATCATGTCTCGAAAGATACATAACTGACTGGGCAGAAGATTATCCCGCAGTAGGTTGCCATTGCTTTCTGCGGTAGACTGGTTGCCAACCAAGGCTATAAAACCCAATCCGTCCTATTATCTTATCTATAATTGTAGGGAAGAGACTGATTAATACCTTTCGCAAAGTTATTTGTGAGTAAATGAATGCAAGGAATTCAACTGGAATTTGAACTCGGCTCCTCGATTTCTCGTTCCAAATCAATATCAGTCTAGTACTCTGCTTAAATTCATAGATTCTAGGTATGTTGTTTACAAAACTAAATTTAGTAAGATTGTATTGCGCTGATCTATATGTACTGAGTCAGTCTACCTTGAAAATTAGCATTTAAATCATTGGATTATTTAAATACTAACCTCTGATACTGAGGGTTAATATTCAACTATTTCAGACATGAAGCAAGCTCAATTTTTTTTAAGCTTAGCTTAGTATGTAAAAGATTACTATGATTTTGGTCCCCCAATGAGAATTTAACCTACAGTAGTAATAAAACAGTCAGAACCATTCCTCCAATGGCTTAAAAATCTCACTATCTTCATGTTTGCTGTTGTTGGCTGCTAAAGCCACAAACATGGTGTAAAATATTCTTTGTCAGAGTGGAGGCTGTAATGTTAATGCCCATGATACATCTGAAGTGAGAAAGTTAAAATTTGATACATGGTGATTAAACATTAGGTTATCTTCTATATAAAAAAATGTCTTCTCGAATACCTAGTTCACATATTTGTATGTGCATGTATTTTTTGTTTGCTTTTTTAATCATTTCACCCCAAGCAAGGCAATAAAGTCACTAAGGAGCTACTAAGCGGGAAAGAAAAACATTATTATGAAGTGAGAACATTAAAAGGAGAAGAATTAAGAAAACAGAAGATAGCAGTTGACATTGCATTTAAATTTTTGAAGATCAAAGTTAGCTGGAAAGTGTGGAGCCAGAAGAGAGTTCCACAAGTGAGGAGTGCAAGAAAAGAAACTGTTAGCATAGCTATATGTAACCATAAATTCTATTTCAACTGTAAAATGAAGTATGTGTGTGTATGTAGTTTTAGAAAATAACTGTTGTGGAGTAGTTTTTGCACTGAAGGTCATAATCAGGCTATGTCGGTTGCTAATCAACTTAACATACCCAAAATGTTAGGAACTTGGTAATCTTCCACTGAAAGCTGACTCCTTAGTATTCAGCTAACTGCCAACTAATATCAACTGCCTTAGTAGTTCTAATGAACTCCAATAGAACTCTTAAGAACTTAACAGTTAACTCTTATTAATATAGTGTAATATAACAATCTGGCCCCACCCGAGGAAGTGATGCAAGCGATGGTGTTTCCCGTCGGTGAAGGGGGTGGTGAAGCGACAAGACAGGTGTTTGTGAAATACATCCTGTCAAGGCCGGAGCGGATGTCATTTGACCTTATTTCCGACAGCGGAGGAAATGGCTACAGAGGCAAACAGATCAGGTGTCTCTTAGAATTACGTGGGCGAGGCAAAACCGGAAGGAAAGTCCCAGTTCTAGAGACTATAAAAAGACCTCGACACACGGATTCGCCAACAGAGAACGGCCAGTGGAAGCAGACAAACACCACGGCAAGAATACACTCCCGTCAACCCATTCTATGTGCCTCTCACCCTCTCCTGTTCTCTATTCCACACGGTTTGTCGTTATTAATAAAAATATAACCTTATATTTTTATATATGCATGTTTGTTGTTTTGTCGTCGTACGGCGATATATAACAATAGGAGGGAGAGTTCATTATCTGAGGAATAGGTGTGTTTCCCCATAACAATAACAAAGTAAAAAACTCCATTTTACCAGATCATTTCCAGACAAATAAGATTTATTTATGGACTCCATTCTAAATGCAAAGAGAGAAAATACAATAAAAAAAAAATGGCTACAGTTTACATGAAAACACTAAAGATGTAATGGCAGTCATTGTTTAAATTTTCACATCCAGTGGATCAAAATTTGAAATTTACCTACATTCAGTTTAACACTTATTGTTTTAAGTGATGAAAAACTAAATGTAGCTGCATTCAAGACGTCAAAATGTTAAGCATTTATTTTTAACGATTTTAATGATATCTCTTTGAGCCCAACACAAAGGGAATTTTGTAAATATCAACAGAAATGGAAGTGAGTAAGAAATTGTAACAGAAACAATAAAAATATAAACATTTTCCAAGGTGAGTGACTCATTTTGCATTCTCTGGTTAATGTTTTTTTTTTTACTGACATGAAATGGGAAGATTATATTGAATTAGGATGTGCATTGTGGTGCAGTTGATATCAACTCGAAATGACAAATTGGGGAGCAGAGTTCAAATTCCAGTTGAATTTCTTGCCTTCACTTATGCACAAATACCCTTGGGAAAGGTATTAATCCGTCTGTTCTCTCCAGTTATGGGTTAAATAATAGAACAGATTGGATTCTATAGCCTTGCTAGCAACCCGTCTACCACAGAAAGCAATGGCAACCTACTGCAGGATAATCTTCTGTCCATTCAGTCATGTCTCTTTCAAGACATGATCGTCCAAAGTGTGTATCATGTATGGCATTTAACTGACTGATATTGAATTAATTGCTAGATTAGTGGATTCATTGTGTTAAGCTAGACAGTATTTCTCACCAGAATCATTCTTACACATTCATAAGTCTGTTATTCATCCATTTATTGAATATTGCTACCACATCTGGTCTAGTCTTTTTGTTATAATCCAGTTCAATAAATAAACAAATTAAGTAAATAATAAACAAGTTAATGAACTACAAACACACACATAAACACAAGTAAACATAATAGCAATCAACAAAAAATAATATAGTAATCAATAACAATGATTAAAAAAGTTAACAATCAACACTATGAAATAACCACAAAGCCGCATTCAGATCCACAATTATTTCCACTCAATACCCTCTTAGAATTCCTTGCATTCACTTACGTGCAAATACCCTTGGGAAAGGTATTTATCCATTTCTTCCTTCCAGTTATGGGTTAAATACAGCAGAAAGCAATGGCAACCTACTGCGGGATAATCTTCTGCCCAGTCAGTCATGTCTTTTTTGAAACATGATCGCCCAAAGAGAGTATCACGTATGGCACTTAACTGACTGATCTCTTAGAATGAACAAAACAGTGATCACCCACCCAGTAACCATTAGAACAATACAATAGATCATGATAGACCATTGATCAGTACATATAGTCAAGCCAAAATATAATGTCCATGACCTGAAGATTGCATTTAAGCATGACACGGACTGTTACCACTGTGTATTGACCTCAACGATCACTTTTATATTTACATATAAATCTCTATCTCTAATAGTGAGCACTTTATCCCATATAAATAGCATATCTTAAAACTATACTTTTATCATATATATGTGTGTGTTGTGGTGCATTGAATATTGGCTTGAAACGAGATATCGGGGAGCCGAGTTCGAATTCCAAGTGAATTCATTGCATTCACTTACGCACAAATACCCTTGGGAAACGTATTAATCTGTCTCTTCCCTCCAGTTATGGGTTAAATAGCTGGACAGATTGGGTTCTATAGTCTTGGCTGGCAACCAATCCACCGCAGAAAGCAATAGCAACCTACTGCAGGATAATTTTTTTGCCCAGTCAGTCATGTCTCTTTCGTGACATGATCGCCCAAGCGTGTTTCACGTATGGCACTTAACTGACTGATATACAGAGCATGATGAGTAAATTGTCACAATTTTATATTTTTAATTTTGCACATGCACGTTGTTTGGGTCCTGGGCATAACGGTAAACTGCATCTGGTAGCAAGGCCTCTGATTGGGAGGTTGTGAGGAAAAATGGAACCACCACTTAATTGCTGCTGTTCCCAGGTCCACCCTGACCCGGAGTGGTAGCACCAGTTAGGGACCCAGCTATGGGCAAAAAGTTAACCCCCAAACTGGGGTCAAAACACTATAAAAGTATAAAAATAGATTTTATAGAAATATATATATATATATAGACTTTTATAGAAAAATATACATTTTTGAAGAAAAAATTATTACCATAATGCATTTTTGAAGGAAAAAGAAAAATTCTCAGCAAAACATTTTGGAATACAAAACGAGAAGACATTTTCAGTTTTCTAAAAATAAAAACAAAATAATTTAATCAAAATCTGACTAAATCAACTTTCTCACTATAACTGAACATTAAAAAAAACCTTAAAACCCCGCTTTTTCGGCATTAAATAACCCACAGAAGTTGATATGTTGTAAAACAAAACTCAAACAAACAAAAGCATGTTGTTTGATTCTGATTTTGTCAATTGCACAGTGTAGTAGGTTCAGTTGGGAACCAGCTGTAAAAAAAAGAGCACTATGACATCATTCATTATATCAGAAATTTGGAAATGACATGCTGTACTGCTCAACATTCATGCTAGAGGCTCTAATATGAACATTTAAGAGTGTACAGGTGTCAATCTTAGGACATTGCAGAAGATGCTGAGCCCTTAAAAAACGTACACTGAGTAATGAAAACCAAATATCTAGTCAATGTGGTGTTTGGAGTGATGACTATTAGTGGTTATATTATGCCTCCATTCATCTTGCCACATGGCCTCAGACTCAACACGAAGGCCTACACCAAGTGTTATGAAGAGGTAGTGCTATCCAGAATCAAAAGGATGGCTGCTAGAAGACCCTATGTCTGGCAACAGGACTCTTCACCCTGCCACACAAGCAGGAGAATGCAGTCATGGCTGTCAGATAATTTCTGCAACTACATTACTTCTTACATGTGACTCCCTAAACTGCAACCCCCCCTTGATAATTAAGCATAGGGCACAGTTGAACGAGAGACAAACAAAACTCCTTGTAACACCAAAGATGAACTGAAGGCAAGGATTATGGCAGCATTCACCAACTTAAACAAGGAGACCATCCAAAAGAGTTGCAGGAGATTCTGAAATCATCTAGAGGAAGTGGTTGAAGCTAATTTACTCTTCAGTATTTCAAGATATTTTTGTGTAATTTTTGGTAAATATAACTTTTAAAATGAGATGTTAGTGTTATTTTTATTTTTGTGCCAGTTAAATGACAGTTTATCCATCTCACCCTGTGTGTGTGTGTGTGTATATGTATATGAGGGTCATTCAATAAATTAGGTGAATTTTTCAGCATAAGGACTTCTAATACAGATAAAAAGCTTACTTTTTTTTTTCAACATAGTCTCCCAGCAGTGTTACACACTTTTCCCATCTGTGCACAAGCTTTCGTATTCCCTAAGCATAAAAATCTTTGAACTGATGTCTCAGCCATTCACTCACAGCACTTTTGACTTCATTGTCACTTTCAAACTTCGTGCCTCTCGTGAACGCTTACAAGGAACCAAACAGGTGAAAGTCTGAAGGGGCAAGGTCTGGGCTGTAAGGGGAATGAGGGAGCAGTTCCCAGCCCAGCTCATTGATGGTCTGCACCATTTGGGCTGCTGTGTGAAGCCTTGTGTTGTCTTGATGCAAGACAACTCCGTGTGACTGATGACCCCTGCATTTGTTCAACATATAGACTCAAAGTCCTTGCAATGTCATCCACTGTCACCCTTCTGTCAGACTGAATGAGGTCATTGACTGATTTGATCACCTCAGGAGACCTCACTTCTGTAGACCTCCCAGGCCTGTCTTCATCCTCAATACTGCTTCATCCTTCTTTAAACAATTTAGCCCACTTGTAGACATTTTTTTGGCTGAAACATGTGGCACATACACAGTTGATATTCTCTTATGAATTTCACTTGGTTTGCACCCTTCAGCAACCAAAATCTTGATAACTGACCTCGGTTCAATCCTAGAGCAGGCTTCTTGGTCAGCCATCTTTGTTAATCTCCAAAACTCTCAAATTTTTTTTTTCAATCTGCAAAAATAATTAAATCCCTTTAAAAAAGAAGTAAAGGAAAAAAAATTTGAAAAAAAGTAAGCTTCTATCTGTATTAGAAGTCCTTATACTAAAAAATTCACCTTATTTATTGAATGACCCTTGTATATAAATATAATCATTATCAGGTTTATAAATCTTTAAGATAAATACAATTATGAGTTACCAAACTGTTCTATATCATTTGCTTTAAAATGATGCTGGCAATTTTTTTACTTGTTTACCGAATATTGATTCAATCAAAATTTTTAATTTTGCAATGTAAACTAAAACTGGCATTGAATATATTTTCTCTTTTGTCTCTAGAATTGATTTCCATAAACTGTTATTTGTCTGAAGACATTAATTCTGAACAATACTTGACAATATTTTTTGATTTTTGTCATTTATTTACTCATTATTAATTTGATTTGTATTTTTATATCACACATGCATTTCTTTTTATTTTTTTAATCATGTCTCCCCAAGCAAAGTGAGACCACTACTAGTGCACAGCGTGGGGGGAGGGGTTACAGTGTGAAAGAAAAGCCTGGATACAGGGGTTATTGAGGAAAGGATAAAAAATTAATGCAATTCAAAACAGAATATGGCAGTTGACATTGCATTTAAATTTTTGAAGATTATAGCTATCAGGGAAGCAAGTAAATGAAAGGGCGTTCCACAGGTGGGAAGTGCGAGAAAAAAAAAACTTATGGGGTTGAAGTCGTAGTTACATTTTACTATCTTAACAGTAAAAGGCTGGACTTAGATGCCACTCTAGTAGCACACATACATTCACATGGAAAACCACTTTTCAGAGCAGTTGTTATGAAAATATTTGTAGAGAAAAAACAGGGAAGCCATCTCATGTTGATGAGAATGACTAAAATTTAGATGCAAAGTTAAGATGGATAAAAATGCAGATCCTACTTTGGATTTTGTAGAGAACCTTGAGATGCATAGCACCCGACCAGCTATGGCAACAGAATTCAATTCACCAACAAACGGTATATTTATAAATGTACAAGATGAATTTTGATGAGAAAAACTTTTTGGCCCAAACCAGAGAACCAATCTTCCTTGCAGTAGATGATGCTATAGATTTGATGTAGTCGTTCCACTTGAGGTCGGTCGAAAATGTGCGGCCAAGGAGGTGCAGTGTGTTGCTCTCAAGAAGACTTGCATCATCCATTCTGATGGTTGGAAGGAAACTTTGTCTATGGTGGTTAAAGAAGAGTAGTTTTGTTTTATAAGTGTTAAAATTTACAAGTCATTTCTTGCCCCATTTAACCTCTGCTTAGAGGTCCATTTCAAGAGCCTTGGCAGATTTTCTATTGAGACAAGTAAATGGGAGTGTCATCTGCATAGATGCCTATTTGGGAACTGATTACATCAGAAAGATCATTGACGAAGGTCAGAAACAGCGTAGGAAACAGGATAGAGATCTGAGGGACTCAATTATTGAGATGGGAGTAAATGGTGGTGTCATCTGCATAGCTGTCTATTTAGGAAATTATTACATCAGAAAGATCATTGATGAAGATCAGAAAAAGTATGGGAAATGGGATAGAGTTTTGAGGGATGCTTGTGTTTGTATGAAAGGATCTGGAAGCTTGCCTGTTCAAAACAATCTTTATTTCACAATTTGATAGGAATAATTGGATTAAATCAAACAACTATCCAGAAATACCGTAGCTCTGGAGCTTGTACGACATGCCAAATCCTGTCAAACACTTTTTAGATATCTAGAACAACGGCTTGAACTTCAGCATTATTATCAAGAGCCTGGTGTATGTATTCAGTGATGGTCATTAGTACATTGGCCGTAGACCTATGAAAACACATGCCATATTGTTTGTCACAGAGAGGGGGTCATGAGGGGGGATCAAAGGCTGACTTGGCCACAAACAGCATCCCTGATCAAGCAAGTTCAAATAGTGGCTTTAAGCACAAAATCCCTCTTGTTCCAGATTCTCAAATGTTCATATCTGTTCAGTTTCATATCTAAAATGTAAACCAAGCAATTCCTAAAGAAGTAATGAATTCTTTTGTCCTTTTTGTTTCTTAATTCAATAGATTTATATGACTTTGTATATTATTTTTAGTGGATACCCATATTTGAGTAGACGCTTTGTTTATTTTAAACGGTACAAGCTTGAACGTAAAAATTTTATTAAAGCAAAAAATGCATCCTTCCACTGGTAGACAAAAATAAATCACTCGTAGTCTCTTCTGACATTCATTTACACAAACTCAATAGGTAGATTACTTGCAGTTTTCCTCTGATTCCTTTGCCCTTAGTATGTCCTGTGAGGGTCAAATTCTCCAAGTCCTTTTTCTTCAAATGTTCTAGAAATCTCTTTCTGATTCTAAGTATGTCTCTTCTGTTTCAACTTTCTCTAAAAGTTTCTTGTTGCTCATATGTTCACTTCATGGTATTCTCAACATCCTTCTGTTGTCTCAAGTTTCTTTTTCATCTTTGATTGTCCAACATTCACTGCTTTATAGAATGACTTACATGACTGTTTAGTGCTATTTTCTTTGGTTTTAATTAAATTTTCCACTTTCCTAATACATTACTTATCTTTTGAAAGGCATATTTTGCTATACTAATCTGCCACATTTTCCATCCTCTGTTAAAACAGTTGCCAGACATATAAATATATGTTTGATTTTGACTTCTCAAGATGTTTCATGAGCCAACAAACATACATTCAGTCTTCTTACAGTTGATGTTTCGGGCTTTTCTTCAGTTTTTTTTTCTTTACTATCTTTTAGAGGAGTATTATTAAACAACATTTCTCTGAAAAACATAAACATGTAGGTAATATCAGACAGATTTTGGTCAACAATACAGTGATCCTTACTCATACACACAGTGAGAGGAACCTGCAGATATTGGAGACCATGTACATCAAATCTAAACAACCAACACACAATAAAATCAACTTTAAATCCAGAAATAACATATTACATTGCATTTGACTACATGGTTTTGTTGTCATTTCGCGCTATCACGCGGTGTGACGTCATAAAACCGCATTGCAAATTTAAGAACTGTGTTTATTATTTTTGGAAACTATTGCCGTTGCCAAGCGGAGTTTTATGTCAACACAAAATAAAATCGTTGGTGATGGTGGATGTTATGATATTTCAGTCTAAACAACCTCTCTGAAGATGGCTCATGTGAGCCGAAAGCTTAGAAGAAAATCAATAAATAATTATCCAAATGTTGGAGAATATTTGTCTTTATTTTCAACTGAAATTAAAGCCAAAATACGATGTTTAGAACGGCTCATGATTAAACATAATAGATATTCATTGTCTCTTATATTTAACAGTATATGTTTAGAAAATATATATATATATATATATACATACACACACACATATATGCTTACGGTCATATCATGTTGAATACACCAGTTCTCGCTCAATCACCAAAGTTAAGCAACATTGAGCCTGGTCAGTACTTAGATGGGTGACTGCTTGGGAATACCAGGTGCTGTAAGCGTTATTGACGAATGTGCGTTGGGGTGCAGTGGTTGCTGGCTTAGAGGAGGAAATCAGTGAGCCGAGTTCCAATTCCCATTGAACACTCTGCATTCACTTATGCACTGGTACCCTTGGGAAAGGTATTAATCCGTCCCTTCCCTCCAGTTATGGGTTAAATAACTGAGGTCTGTTGTTCATGCAACCTGTGGCAGCCTTCTGTACTGATTGTTTGTTATCAGCAGTTCCAAAAGTGTGGATAGTGCTACATAAGACTTCACCACTTTAAAACAATTCTTTTTGCGGTAATCTAACTCAGACGTTCATACGTCAAAATCGATGGGAGAGTCCATAATATATATATATATATATATATATATATTTATTAGTGCATGGCCAAGTGGTTAGAATGTCTGCTCTCTGAGAATGAAGCCTGGATTTGATTCTCACCATAGTCGATTTGTCAGGAAGGTGACTTCTTGATGCTATCAGTCTGGAGGAGGTGATCCCAGTGTGCAGCACCTTTAGAAAGTGCCTGAAAACCGTACCATGGGTTGACCCAAGCCTTGTGAGTTAAATTGGGTAAACGACTCCCTTTGAGGAGCCATCGATACTTGCACTTGCTCAAAGTCACAAATCATTGTGACCGAGGGTTGAATGTCTTGACCTTATCCATACTGTTCAAAGAATATCTATCTTCTGACAGGATTCAAACCTGCAACTTCCATATACCAGGGAGAAGCTGCTATTAGATCTGACATGTCTTTCCACTCAAGCACAAAAGATCTCATGGTTTAACAAAATTGAATTAAGCTATACAAACATTTTCCTGATTTTTAGAACATTCATATCTGCTCTCGTTTGTATCCTAATGTAAACAAATCTAAACAAAGTTACAAAATGGTATTAATTGACATATTTATTTAAATTTATTTGTTCAAAATATGGGAGTTGCATGATTGAATCCAGCTGAAAGATATTTTCATAACATGAATATTCAGGTTGGTGGATATATATATATATATGTGTGTGTGTGTGTGTGTGTGTGTGTGCTGTTTAATTATAGAAAAACAGATTATCCACTAAAAATGATGTTCAAACAACTAAATTTAAATAAATATGTTGGTTAATACTATTTCGTAACTTCCTGTAAGATTTCACAGCATGTGTGTATGTATATATATATACATGTATTAATTCAAGAAGGTAAGAAATCATTTTTTTTCTTCTCTTAACATTTAGGATCCTTTCAGACCAACATTTCTTCAGAAGAGGTATCATTGGCAAAATTGATGTAACAGAAAAATGAGTAATGATGGAGACATAGTGAATGAGGAGGGCAACAGTTGGAACATGATTAAAATAATTAATTCATAAAAACAATTTATGAATAAATAAGATAAAGGCTCCAACAGTGTATAAAAGTGAAAAAATTTGTACTCACAGTTTACCAAATAGCACAAGAGAATGAATAAAATTCTCTTTCTGTTTACACAGGCTCGGTTTGAATAACTTGATGCATATCACTTCAAGTACCCACAGAAAACAAGCTTGTGAAACAAGCTTTATGTAAAACAGCTGTCTCCATATGTCTTGGCACAGTCTAGACTGTCCAGCAAGTGCTGGCCTATCGCCAAGTCATTTTCAAAGTGACTTAAATTGCTTGCTCTTATATTGACAGGAAAATGTTGACTAGTTTTCTACTCATTGATGTCACGATGACATTTAAATTTATATATTGTGGAACTATTTTGCAAGTGGGAAAGACCATCTTTAGCAAAAGAGGGAAACATTGATCTGCTACCAAAGACAATGTGTAACTTGACAGTTGTAAAACCTGAAATAATGCAACCAGACATGCTGTCAGCTAGCATTTGACTTTTGCTACCTAACCACGGCAGTTTTAGGTAAATTAGACAAAAACTAGGTCCAGAAAAAGCCAGTTCTTTAAAGTGACTAATCTTGCGCTCAATCACACAATTAGTGACACTTGTAGAATACCCATTGTCACTCAAAATGTGATGGATGTTCTCCTGTTCTTGGCCAAGTGTACAAGAACAAATCATATATATATATATATAAAAATTACTAACCTAGAGGGCCAACAAACCTACCAAGGTTTCACCGAACTGGATCCAGTTAGGTAAAACCTTGGTAGGTTCGTTGGCTCTCTAGGTTAGTTAGTTATTTAGTTTGCTCTACTTGCATATTGAGCACTTTTGGTTTTAGGTTACTTGTCATGGGTTTTTTTCTTTTGGCTACGTACTTTGACTGATGTTTGCGTGCTTAGCTCGTTCTTTTTTTATTACCATTTTTTCCTTCCACGTATGTACTTGGAAGGTTTTTTGAAATGAGTATAATGACAAGTTTACATCTATATATATATATTTGTGTGTGAGAGAGAGTATGTACAGGTACTCACCCACCTGTAAATATTTATCAGATGTTAACAGAACAGTGCTCAGTGTAATATAACAGAGAGCTATTAAGTATATCGTAATAAATACAAATATTATATGTCTATAACATGACTCAGCTTCATGCCCTACACAATCATCAGGTGCAAATATGTACCAAATGATTGCATAGTGCAACAAACTCTGAGTCGTGCTTTAGACATAGGATAATATGTATATGTTTTAATTTACATGTATATTCAGAAGTGTTTTCTCTCAGCTCTCGGTTGAGATCTACTTGTCTACATTTGTAGATTTGCAACTGGAATTCACTCGTCAAAATAATTTTGATTAGGGAAGTTATTGTGAAAAAAAAGAACTTGATCTTTTGATGTCTTATCTTTTAGTTGCTTCACTTCATTCCGACTTCTCCCTGCTCCACCTGGGGAGATCTTTTCATTAACAGAACGCATTTTGAGAAACTGGAAAACAAAAGCATTTATTTTTAATTCCTAGGACAGAGACAAAATTTACTCATCAAAGGAGTCGGAGAGCTTTCAAAGAATTTTAATTATCCTTCTTGTTATTTCATGTTGAATCTTGTTGAACCAATTCCTCCCCTATAAGCCAAATTATTCTTTAAATTCTAGTGAGAATTTGCAAAACCATTTCTGAAGAATAATGATCTTCCAAAACTCCTGAGAAGATGTTTTAGTCAATCTTAACTCTTTAAGACTGGAAATGCCAAAATGTGTCTGAAAGTTTCAAATGTTTACAATATAGAAGCACCTGAATGTACCTGTAAATTAAGGAGGACATATGAATTTTTGGGAATGTCCAACTTATACAAAGTTGTAGATTTCCAAATCTGTCTTAAAAGCAGTCATTCCAGAAAGATTAATGTAAAAATAAATCTCAATAAAAGAAAAATTAATGTAAAAAAAAATATTTTGCCTCAATAATGTTTTAAATAAATAAAAAAACCATAAACAAATGAAGATAATATAAGCGTCTGCGAGTGTTCTTAGCTAGGTTTTGTGTTGAGGTACCCCCGATAAATATCGAAAATCGATAATCAACAAAATCGGGTTATAGAAGGAGTGGTCCGATTTTAATCAAATTTCATACACTTATAGACAAAGACATCAGAAATGATATTCAGAAGTTTCAAGGTTGCGGTTCTTACAGTAGTGCAGAAAAGTTGATATCAATACCAGGAAATCAAAATTTGATTTACATCCCTTGATTTTTCTTTCAGTCTACGGTTTTGCTTTAACTGGGAACAACTATTGCTTTTTAGTCTTTCATGCCAATGTCCAAAGAGTCTGATCTCCAGGACCATGGATTAGTTTTAAAGCTTTCATTACACATGAGCAATGCCGGTCTATACTGCTAGTATTACATAAGAAAATCTGCCTATTAATATTTGCTGTCTGTCTCTGGCAGCATTCACCTCGGGCAAGTTGAGTGAGCTTCTTCCCGAGAAAAAGTTTTCTGGAATTTTGTTTTGCACCAAGAAGTTCTAATCCACATGTGGTGTAGAGATTTTCTTGCAGTAAGTTTCCAATTCTTACTACGGTAGACTGGTTGCCAACCAAAGTTATAGGACCCAGTCTGTCCTGCTATTTATCCATAGCTGGTGGGAGAAGAGATAGATTCATACCTTTCCCAAGAGTATTAGCATGTAAGTGAATGTAATGAATTTGACTGGAATTCAAAGTCAGCTCTCTAATTTCTCATCCCAGGCCATTATCTATTACTCTATCATGTCTCCATAATATATATTAAATATTTTTTCACACTTGCTCATGACAATTGTTTTATTAGTCATTGACACATTATTGATTCTAGTGACCACTGCTTTTCAGTCACAATAAATAAGGTCCCACACAAAATCTTTCGTAAAGTTAGAATACACAGGCCACAATTGAGTGATGGAACATTTTATTTGTTTTTATTTTATTTTTATTCTATCATCACAGAATTGCAAAATATGGCAATTAAAATAAATGTATTGAACCAAGATAAAAGACATTTTTTTCACAAGGATTTGTTTTGTCTTTTTAGTAGTTATCTGCCTATGCAACAAATGGCTGCTATATCTATTAACAGTCATGATAAATCATATGCCAAAGGTCTCACATAAAAAGAAATAAATCATGTGTTTATGTCTTTAAAATATTTACTGTTGTCCTCATCTTTATTGTCACAGCAGTCTAAACAATGTAAATAGTTACAATATCATATCTCAAATATACACAGGTGTTTATGTGTTTTTAGTATTAGTTACTACACTTGTTGGATAAATCACTAATTTATCGGAGAGCTTCCCTTAAACTGTGATGTTATAGCAGTAATAAGTCAGAGAGAACATCTCAATAGCATAATGGTTACTGATATCGCTTTGCACATTATGCCGTAGAAGATTTTCCTCGTCCGGTAAATATGGATGACTTGAATCTTCTATTGAACAATTTTAATGGTTACTATTCTTCAAATATTTATTTATCTGAAAGATTTCTAGAGCTTTCATCAACTTTGATAAATGCTTTTCTTCTCGTTTTTATGCAAGTAATCCTGTTCTGTGGGGAAAAACCATCTTTAATGACTTGACTGAACTTCTGTAAACTTCTTGAAGCAATTAACTTTTTAGGGGCGCCAATTTTTATGTAACCAAATTCAAGATGAAACTGTAGCAAAATATAATTTGGCAAATATGTTAGCAGATTAAATGTTTTATTTTGTAAATATTGTTTTCTTTCTATCACCTGACCTGGCTTATGGCCTATCATGTTGAATACACTGGTTCTCACTCAATCACCGAAGTTAAGCAATGTTGTGCCTGGTCAGTAATTAGATGGGTGACCGCTTGGGAATACCAGGTACTGTAAGTGTTTAGTGACGGATGTGCGTTGTTGTGCAGTGGATATCAGCTCAGAAAGAGAAATTGGAGAGCCAGGTTCGAATTCCAGTTGAATACCCTCCATTCACTTAAGCACTGGTACCCTTGGGAAGAGTATTAATCCGTCCCTTCCCTTCCCTCCAGTTATGGGTTAAATAACAAGGGTAAGACTTGGGGACCCAGCCCTTAAAAACAAATCCCAATGAATCTTGATACTCAAAAAGAAAAAAGTATTTTTAGACACAAAACTTATGTAAAAAAAACAACAATAAATTGTTGAAAGAAAAAAAAAGGCATTACCAGCAATAAATAAATAAAATTTAGTTGGCATTAAATGACCCGCCGAGGTTGATCTAAACTTATTTATAAATGAAACTTTGTGCATGTTGTGTCCATTGCCTATAGACTCCGAAACGGCTGAATCGATTTTCTTGAAAATTTACACAGTTGTATTATAAGCTTCTGCAAGTGTTCTTAGCTAGGTTTTGTGTTGAGGTACCCCTGATAAATATTGAAAATTGATAATAAAAAAATTGTGTTATAGAAGGAGTGGTCCGATTTTAATCAAATTTGATACACTCATAGACAAAGGCATAAGAAACGATATTCAGAAGTTTTAAGGTTGCAGTTCTTACAATAGTGCAGAAAATCGATATATATATATATATATATATATATATATATATATATATAAAAGGCAGGATATTTGTGTGTGTATCTGTTTATCTGCCTGTATGTCTGTATTTTTTTAGCTCTTTTATTTTAGTTTTTGCTTCGGGTTTGGCTCTAAGTAGGTATAATTGTAGTTCTTAGTCTCAGCCATGATACCATTTACTCAGAGGACTTATTTAGCCTTCAAAATTGTTTATGACAAAAAAAACTTATTTGATATCGATACCAGGAAATTAAAATTTGACTTGCATCCATTCATTTTTCATTCAGTCTACAGTTTCGCTTTAACAGGAAACAATTATTACTTTTTAGTCTTTTGTGCCAACGTCCAAAGAGTCTGAGCTCCAGGACCATGGATTATTAGTTTTAAAGCTTTTATTACACCCAAGCAATGTCGGGCTATACTGTTAGTATGCCATAAAAACAAAACAACCAAACAACTATCACCTGACCTTAAACTGTTTTCTCGTGTCAGTTTGTTTTCTATTCTCGGTGACTAGATGACTGCCCTCAAGCTGAGAAATCATTTTATCCAAGGATTAAAGAAAGAAAACAACTGGATTATCCACTTAAGCTTAGAGCAAATCAAGAGATTAATATCTAAAAAACACTATAAGAGGATTCACATAGAAATTTAACTAACAGTTTCCAAAACATGTTATTCAAGTCAATGTTATCACAATAAAATTATTAAACAACTGATATTGGTAATATCAGGATATGCTTATAAGCAGTATATTATTTGTGTTTTATTATGTTGATTTCAATCTTATTGTGGAATGACTGAAAAACATTTTCCCCTCCACAATTCATAGGCAGAAGTACACAAATGCATGCTGGGATTTCTTTCTAGCCAATAAAATAGACTGGTTCTCAGTTTTATGTGACTCAGTCCATTGTTGTCTTGAAGTCAGAATGCTACATTCACTTATTCGAATTTGCTGTTGTGTATCAACCCCAATTCTTAGTTTGTGAACTTTATGCCATTTTACTTTTTCCTTCCCTTTCATAGTTTGTTTGCTTGTTTATTTTAGTTTTTACCAGGCTTTTCTTTTTCTTGTTGTTTATTGCAAACTTTGTCAATTCTTTTTATTGCACAGTTCTGCCACTTATTTACTCTTCACAATGGCCACTCACTCTACATATTATATAAGATTCTAGGTATGACAGTAAACTGCATCCAGCATCAGGGCCTCTGATTTTGAGGTTGCGAGGAGCACGGAACCACCTCTTAATTGCTGTTGTTCCCAGGTCTACTCTGATCCGGGGTGGTAGCACCTGTTAGAGTCCCAGCTATGGGCAAATAGTTAACCCCTAAACTGGGGTCAAAATGCTATGAAAGTATAAAAATAGACTTATGAAATATATACATAAAAATTTTTGAATGAAAAATATTGCCAACAAAAATGTTTTTGAAGGAATGCTTTAGCATTAAATAATTCCAATGGGTTGATTTGCTGTAAAACAAACCAAACATGTCATATAATATCTATCCTTATTAATATTATTGAAAATAACTTCTTTGAAAGAGTTTAGGATGCAAACTAAATGCAAAGAATACTTTTATTTAATCTAAGCCATATTTGATTAAATTGTTCTTTTACTATTCTGTTTAAAAAGTTTGTATGAATCACTGAAAGCTTATTTTTTTTTTTTTAATCATATCACTCCGAGCAAGGCGGTAATGCCACTGATGTGCAGGGGGCTACGTAAGAGTGAAAAGATTGGAAAAGAGAAAGCCGGAAACCACATCCTAAACAGGAAACAAGGGATGGGCCTCTTCACCCGTTCAATAGACGTGGGTGGAGTGTGAACCGGGCGATAGTTTAGTCTATCTACTCCAATTCAATCGAACTTTCACTCCCAACAAAGTACTCAAGTGTTTTGAATCCAGAACACAAATTTCAAACTAACATGAATCGTATTGTGAGCATGCTTGGCACTTGAGAAATAACACAAGTGAACTGAGGGACTTTGTCTTGTGCTTGGCTTAAGTATAATAAAATCATTTCTATGGGGCTCAGAAGGATATTGCTGAATACTTGTTAGCTATTTCTGATGACCACTAAAACAAACATATTCTAATCATGGCTGCTTTTTCTTACTATACTAACCTTAGCTACAACTCAAAGGTAGTCTTTTCAGTCAGGATTTTTTCTGAAGTTGAAGCATAGAAGGCTCACTAACTTCCTGAGGTGCTCCCAACAGATTATTATCATTATTGCATGAATAGTTTCCATTTTTTTCTTTCCAGATACTTTTTTTTTTTGCTTTGAATATGCTTTTCTATTTTCATATACATGTCTGCATTCTTCACGAAAAATTGTGGTGAATATGCATGGATATCGGCTCGGAAGGAGAAATCGGGGAGCCGAGTTCAAATTCCAGTTGAATTCCTTGCATTCATTTACGCGAAAATACCCTTGGGAAAGGTATTACTCCATCTCTTCCTTCCAGTTATGGGTTAAATAACAGGACATATTGGGTTCTGTAGCCTTACCTGGCAACCAGTCTACCACAGAAAGCAATGGCAACCCACTGTGGGATAATCCTCTGCCCAGTCAGTCATGTCTCTTTCAAGACATGATCGCCCAAACGTGTTTCACATATGGCACTTAACTGACTAACAGATGTAAATGGAAATCCAAATCACATGTAGACAATGTTATGTTTTGCCTTTCTCTTTGTGTGTAGTAGTAGTCATAGCACAGCTCTTCGTGTTTTTTGTGACGACAGGGTTTTTAGTTTCTTAACTCTCCAGTTATTCTCTATTTATACTTGCCTATTAATTTGCATATGATAGCACAGACTCTTTCCATCTGGATTTTCTCTATTAATAAAGAAGGACATCTTTGCATTTCTAGATACAGGCCTCTCTGCAACTGGTCAAGATCCAGGTCTTTGTAAGAAGCCTCATGCCAATAAAAGTGATGGAAAAACCAGGAATTAACAAGACAGTATCATGTGAAGTAGGTTCTGTGAGAATTTTGTTCCTATAGTTGCTGTGGTCTCTGAGGTAGCATTATTTTTGTTACTTCACATCTCTTTCTTCTTCTCAAATTGCTGGGAGAGCAACCGGTTAGGTATTTCTCCCCAGACTTAATATACTCTTGCTCTTTGTGATGTTGTGGTGATATCGACTGAGCAAAAGCGATGGACCGGATGTTTGCACCCTCACAACAAAAAAGCAAATGACCAAAAGTTGTTGGTGTGCATCTGGGTTCGTGCAGATGTTCTGGTTGAAAACTAAAAATAAATTAAATATTAAATTTTCAGTTTGCGAGTCTACGCAAATTTTATTTATCGGCCAATGGGAAGCCCAGAATCAAATATGGATATGAATTCCCAAATGATCTGCTGCAATCCAAAAAGTTGAAATAAAAAGCCGATACAGAAAGCACCCAGACAGACAGACCCAGACTTGAGAGAGAGGAGTGTAATCAGTATCCTCTTGACCTAAGTCAAGTGGCTTACTATCCTAGCCTCCCTTCCCTCTCATCTTATCTTGCTGTCTCAAAACTACTTACTGATCTAAGGAGGGAATACATCAAAGACATTTCTCACTTACAATGCTCCCACATTCCTAAGTATTAATTCTCTTTCAGCATTTTATTGCCATGAACATTTTAATGTCCATTGTACTCATATCCAAAGGATTAGTTTAATTGTAAAAACCTTAATTGATATGTGTATATATAAAATGTTATTTTTCAACTCAATTTGCTTTTCTTGATATGTAATCATTTTATGACTTATAGTGGGTCATCTACAAGGCCAAATTCCGTTAACCTGCAACAATATACAACTACTCTTCACTAGAACGGACTCCCACTATAAACTGGAAAAGAATGGATTCCCCACTATAATGTTTACTTAAAAGCAGTAATTTACTTGCTTTTCTATCTTTAGCTAATTTTCTTAATATTTCATTATTTTTCTCTTTGTTCACAATCTTAAAAATGTTCTTTTTTTTATTGTTGCCAATTTTTCAATTTCTTTTTTTAATTGTGCCATGATTTCTGTTTAACTTTGTTTTTAATATTTCCAAAATTGTTTTGCATCACTCAATTATTGGTTTCATTTTTAAGATTATATCTTTGTTACGACTGAAAAGAAATCTTTTGGAAATCTGAAATTAAAAAAATATCATTATTATTATTATTTAGCCTAAAGTTTTTTTTTTCAAGCCTTAAACCAACCGTCACCACTTGGTGTTAACTGTAGTGCTATTCTTAAACTTACACATGCTTTATCCATGACTTTGAGCACTTTTACCCATAAGTATAGCATACCTTAAAACAATAGTTTTATCCTATATTGGGGGTGGGAGATGTATGAGAGAGGGGAAAAAGTTTTCATGCAACAGGTTTTGTTCTTTAGGACTTTGTCAGATTAAATTTAAATTTATGTTGATGTAACCTGCGCGTGTGCGCACATGGAACATGCTGGAAATTTTAAATTTACAGATTATTTTTTTAATGCATTTTGAATCTAAATCTACCATCCACCCGTGCATTGAATACTGCTGCCATATCTGGTCGGGTGCTCCTGCTATTCTCCTCGGGCTTCTCGGCAAGGTACATTGGAGGGTCTGTAATGTGATCGATACCAACTTGGCAGACCGCCTGCAGTCTCTCCCTCACCAGCGCGACGTTGCTTCCCTGTGTCTCTTCTATAAATACTTTCATGGCTTCTTCTCCAATGAACTTGGATCACTGCTGCCCCCTAGATACGAATTTGCACGAGAAACTAGATTAGCAACTAGATCCCACCCTTTTACAGTGAAACCGATAAAATGCAACCGCAACTTCTACTCCAACAGTTTCTTTTCTCGCACTTCCCGACTGTGGAATTCCCTTCCACATGACTGCTTCCCCAACAGCTACAATCTCCAGGAGTTTAAATGTAAGGTCAATAGACAGCTACTAACATACTAACCTGCTCCCATTCTATCAAACACTCTTCCCATCTGCCCAACCCTCATCCTCACTCATCTGTCACCTTCCTCCTGACATTCCCTATGTCTAACCACTCCTTCTCTTTACCTTCCCCTATATAGCCCCATGCGAAATAGTGGCAATGGAATGCCTTGCTTGGGGTGAAATGATTAAAAAAAATATATATCATGCCAATGTCATTTAGATTTTTTTCTTTTCCATTCCACAATTTTTGTTATTAAATATCCAACATTGTGTGATAATAGAAAATCTGCTAAGAAAGGTGAAACATTGTAAGAACCTGGACAAAAATTTACTGTTGAGGACCTCAGGATTAAAGCACTTTCTAAACAATTTTGTCTTAGTGAATTATTTTCTTTTTCATTAGAGCAGCTTTTTTGTATATTAAAATTATGGCCAAGATCATTACAAAGAACATCTAATGCATTTAATTTTTTTTTTTAATCATATCACCCCGAACAAGGCGGTAACGCCATTGAAGCGCAGGGGGCTACGTAGGACAGAAAAGATTGGAAAAGAGAAAACCAGAAACTGCATCCTAAACAAGGAACAAGGGATGAGCCTCTTCACCTGTTCAATAGACGTGGTGGAGTATGAACTGGGCGATAGTTTAGTTTATCTACTCCAATTGAAAAAGAAAGAAAAGAGTGAAAAGATTGGAAAAGAGAAAGCCAGAAACCACATCCTAAACAGGGAACAAGGGATGAGCCTCTTCACCTGTTCAATTGACGTGGGTGGAGTGTGAACCGGGCGATAGTTTAGTTTATCTACTCCAATTGAAAAAGAAAGAAAAGAGTGAAAAGATTGGAAAAGAGAAAGCCAGAAACCACATCCTAAACAGGGAACAAGGGATGAGCCTCTTCACCTGTTCAATTGACGTGGGTGGAGTGTGAACCGGGCGATAGTTTAGTCTATCTACTCCAATAAAGTTTAGTCTGTTGTTTTGTGAAAGATCTCTTTTGTGTTCATATAATCTTGTATTTAAATTCCTTAAGGTTTCTCCTATGTATTCCTTGTGACAATTATTACAGGTAATAGAGTGAATTATTGTTTTGTTTGGTATTAAGTCTTTTTTTTTTTTTTAAGATATAGTTGTAATAAATTTTCTGTTGAGTTTAGATTCTTCTCAATTATAGTAGTGATAGTGGGAAGAAATATAGTGTTTTGGATTCATTGAGTTTGTCGTGAGGGGCTGCTTTTATATTTTTAAATATTTTACGAGCCTTTCATTTTGCATTAAATATGAATTACGGTACTAAAGAAGCTTGAAAGTTGTTTTTCAATATATTTATGAAAATATTAAGGGCTGCAAATTCTGGGTGTTCCTAAATAGAATTTGATGATTATACCAGCTTTTATTTTGTTATTATGATGGGAAGAGAAATTTATTCAATATATTTTATCAGTGTTTTTTCTTTTTTTTTATGGACATAAGTTTTAAGCTGTTGTCAAGATGGTGCAGTATGATATCTAGGAAAGGTAAAGTGTCATTTCTTGTAAATTCTATTGTATGTTCGACAATACTTAGTTTATCTCCAAAATCAGGAAAATCAGTATCATCAGCATATATTAATAAAACATCATCAGGATATTTCTTTTTTTTTTTTTTTATAATGATATTGTTCCAAGCAAGGCATTTTATTGCCACTGTTCTTCAGGGGGTTATATAGGAGGAAAGTTATGAGAAAGAGAGACTGGTTATATGGGTTGTCAGGAAGTGGATAAGAAAAGGATGAGAATACTGATGAGAGTGGAGTGGATGAAGAAAGGAGTATGAGAGAAAGAGAGGATGCAGATTAGTGAGATAGAAGATGACAATTGACTTTACATTCAAATTCTTGGAGATTGTAGCTGTCAGGAAAGCAAGTAAATGGAAGAAAATTCCACAGGCGGGGAGTGTGAGAAAAGAAGCTGCTGGAGTAGAATCTGCGTTTACAATTTATTGGTTTTACAGTAAAAGGATAGGACCTAGTTGCTAATCTTGTGGCTCGAGTAAATTTATATATAGGGGGCACCAGTGAGCTAAGTTCATCGGAGCAGAATCCGTGAAAGTATATCGAAAGTATGTTGATTTTTATTTTTTATTTTTTGGAAAGAACAAAATTTGAGAAATTATGAGAAAATTCATGTCGAAACTCTATTCAAGGTTAATTCAAATTTTTGTTTATGAAAACTACTAAATGTGAAATAGTATTCAATAGTGATGAGATGAAAGATCTTGATTATTTTAGTTATTGGTAGGGAGAGGTTTATCTTTGATTATGCTAGATACTTTTTTAAGAGAATTAAGCAATTTTTTAACTGAGGTATTAGTGTAAATAGATTTTATATCTAGACTGGCTGTGAGTTTATCAGTCATATTTGTTTCAATATAATGAAGAAATCTCAAGTTGGATAGCAAAATCTAAAAGATCACAAAGTTATTGTAAATATTTTTAATAATTTAGATAAACTGAATTTCTGAAAGGAAATATGGAAAATTAATGAATATTATTTTTAATAATTTTATTGCAAAAATATTGACTTGCATTATAAAATCTGGCAAAGTGTACAATCATAAGTAAAGAATATTGTGTTTTTATATATATATATATATATATATATATATATATATATATATATATATAGTCATCAGTATACAGATCTGTTTCGCTGTATTACAGCTCATCAGTACGGCTTAGATTTCGGTCGCTTCCTAACCCAGGATCGAAACCCGGCCGAATTGGTGTCAGTCAGCAATTATACCCCTAGGCCACGAGCGTCCAGTAGAAGAAGACAGGCTTTTTAGCATGTATAAACACGCCCAATAGCTAGTGTGCTCCAATTCATTATCAAATGAGCGATGCGTAAATGCCGGAGTAGCTACTGTTTACAAAGTCTAGTGTATATATATATATATATATATATATATATATTATAAATTATATTTTAGAACATGTACATAATGTTTTTATATTTATGTGTCCTCTACAATCATATGGTTATTTCGACATTGGGTCTCCAATGTCTCTTCAGGAGGAATAAAGAAGAATGGAAATCTTCGCTATCTATATTTGGTTCCTTGTTAGTGTGGTACATGTTCTAAAATATAACTTACAATAAATATTCACAGCTCTACATATTATATATCGAGCACTGTTTTAAATTAATGTTTTGGACATTGGAAAAAATTCTTTCTTCGTTCTATACTCACTTGGATATATATATATATATATATATATATATATATATAATTTACAGACAAGCCTGTTTCACAGTTCTTCAGTGCAGCTAGAGTATGCATTTAGCTTCAAGCTGAGTTTGAAGTCCAAGTAATTTGTCATTAGATGAACATCTTACCACTGAGCTATCTGCATAATGGCAGAGACAGACAGCTTTCACAGCAGGTTATTCACAGGTGAAGCCCGAACTGTTGTCAAAGCCCGAACCATTGCCTTGGATATCTCCAAAGCGTTCGACACAGTCTGGCATGCTGGCCTTCTACGCAAACTGCATAGCTATGGTATAACTGGACATTTGTTTGACCTCATCCAGTCTTTCCTCTCTAACCGCACATTGAAGGTGGTATTAAACGAACATGCCTCCCAGAACTACTATACAAATGCGTGTGTCCCTCAAGGCACTGTCCTAGGTCCTACACTCTTTCTGATCTACATTAATGATCACCCCGATGCCATAAGATCCCAACTAGGCATGTACGCCGGTGACACCACAGTTTACTCTCGCCTCAATCAAAAATCTGGTATGGGCGACAAAGCAAACCTTGCTGCTGAGCTTGAAAAGGACCTCTAATCCGTAGTGGACTGGGGTAAGAAATGGCTCATAAATTTTAATGGTTCCAAAATGAAGCTGCTATCAATTAACCATCATAGACAATCGCATCTACCTCCCATTAGCATGGAACAGGCTTGCCTCCCAAAGAGTAAAACACTACGCCTCCTTGGCCTCACACTCTCAGCGGACCTCAAATGGAATGACTATATCGAATCCATTGTTAAATTCACTGCTATGAAAGTCGGTTCTCTGTGCAGGTCCCCGAAGTTTTTTTCCATCTGAATCTATCCTGCACATATATGAATCTACCATCCACCCATGTATTGAATACTGCTGCCACATCTGGTCAAGTGTCCCTGCTATTCTCCTCAGGGTTCTTGACAAAATACAACAAAGAATTTGTAATGTGATCGATACCAACTTGGCAGATCGGCTGCAGTCACTCTCTCACCGGCGTGACATGGCTTCCCTGTGCCTCTTCTATAAATACTTTCATGGCTTCTGCTCCAATGAACTTAGTTCACTGATGCCCCCTAGGTATGAATTTGCATGAGATACTAGATTAGCAACTAGGTCCCACCCTTTTACAGTGAAACAGATAAAATGTAACCGCAATATCTACTCTAACAGCTTCTTTTCTCGCACTTCCTGCCTGTGGAATTCCCTTCCATATATTTGCTTCCCTGACAGCTACAATCTCTAGGAATTTAAATGTAAGGTCAATAGACACCTCCTAACACACTCTCATCCATTCTCTCAAACACTCTTCCCATCTACCTAACCCTCATCCTTGGTATCCATACCCGTCTATCACCCTCCTTTTGACATTTCCTATATCTAACCACTCTTTCTCATCATTTTCCCCTATGTAACCCCATGTGCAATAGTGGCAGTGGAATGCCTTGCTTGGGGTGAAATGATTATTAAAAAAACAAAAAAACAAACCCCAGTGACTGAGGGGATTCAATTTGCTAGCCACTGCATTCAATTCAGTAATCTAAGAACAAATTCAAAATATGACATGTATCTGATCAATGATATCAAACCTCAATCAATATACTCTGTTTTTTCTTTCATAAAGATCTTTAAAAATTTTGAAATCCATATCTTATCAACAAATCTCTGAAGAAACTTAATAAAGTAAAACGTTAGATTAAAGACACTTTTCCAACTTGTTCTTTACTTATTCTATCACATATATATATATATATATATATATATATATATATAAAGTTTACTTGCTGGTGTATTGTAGGTTTGTGTTCACACATAAAGAATTTATATAGAAGCAACAGAAAGTAGGATTTCTAATACTGATTTTGTATTTTATATATAAAAGCAGTAGGGAATAAAGTTCTTAATGTCTTTTGGGTGTGTCCATTTTCTTTTACTGATCCAGAAGTAAGTAAGGGTAAGCATGGTTATAATGGCCAAATTTGAGTCAGCTTTGTCCTGAGATGGAACGAACAAAATAAAAGTTGCACGTTTTGGATGAAGCTGCAGAATATATCTGAATGCTATGAGTTGAAAAGTGGAAAGAGGTTTTGTGCTTTTCAGAAGTCAGGTCCTAAAATTGCGGGGATGATTAAGCCTTTTCTGGTTCATTTTATGACTAGCATCATGGGAAAATGTATTTCTATATTTTAATTTTCTTGTTTTATTTATTGATTGTATTTAATTTTTCCACACACACACACACACACACACACACACACACATATTGGTTATAAATTCAAAAGAAATGGCTTGGAGGTAAATCCCAACAGATCTTGTTGATATTAAATATTAAAACTGATCCAGCCTGAGGGCTTAATGTAATTAAATTCATTTACACAGCCAACATTGCATATAAAAGAAATTCAAATTTTCCAAGATTGGATTGCCATCTTGACAAGTGAAGTTAACATCGTCTCATCAGTGAAAACAACATTACAAGGAAATAAATTTTTTTGTTTGTGCAAAAAACAGAAATGAGGGTGGGGGAAAAAAGTAAAGCATGGCATATTCTTGTCAAAACTTGTAAGTTTGCCACTTTGGTGACAGAAGTAAAAGTAGATTAAATAAAATGTATTTAAAAAATATATATATACATAAGAAAGAAATAGGTCTGATGAAATAACGGCCTTACAAGGCCCCTCTTTCATCTGATCTATTTCTTATATATTTTTTATTTTGAATTTATTTTGTTGTATCTCTCCTTTATATGTAATATATATACATAACATAGAATACTTAGTATATAAGTCAGGTAAATTCTGATAGACAAACTCAAAAGAACTCAATGTTAAATTCATTTATTTAATTTAACAGAGTAATATAATTTAAAAAGTATTTTCGATTAATCAAAAATCCTTTATAAATTATATATATATATAGAATACTTAGTATATAAGTCAGGTAAATTTTGATAGACGAATTCAAAAGAACTCAATGTTAAATTTATTTAATTTAACAGAGTAATAGAATTTAGAGAAAAATTTCGATATTCTACAATTTCATGGGTAATATGTATTTCACAGGCAAACCTTGCTGCTCGTCAGACCAATGGGAAATACCTATTACCCATGAAATTGTAGAATATCTACAATTTTTTCTAAAAAAAATGTATTTAAAAAAAAAAATATATATATATATATATATACACACACACATTTTATTAACAAGTGATTGACCAGGTACTTTTGTTGTTTTTAATGTGCGTTTTCCTTCTATTTGCCTTTTCCCCCTTTTTTTCATTTTTACTTACCTTTTTTCCTCTTTCCCCTCCTCCCTTAGTTGTTGTTCTTTTGTTTTCTTTAGTTTCTATTGTTCAAAAACTAAAAAAGAAAAAAAATTCTTCTAAGATTTCTGCTGTCCTTCCTTACTCTTAAACTCTTCTTCCTCTCTTCCAACCATTCACATAAGAAATGAAGAAAAAAAATCGCCCAACTTGTATTTTCAGTTGAACTTTATTGCTTTTCTCTCTTCTCATAATTCTTCTCTCTTTCTACATTATTTTTTTATGAAAGAAATTGCTACCTCTCGCCACTTCTCACCCACCACAAGGTAAGCAGCATTTCATTTTCTCTTCTTCATTAAAACTACAGGCCCTCTTGATCCTAAACGATCATTTCATACAACATAGTCATGTGTCTAGGTTGACACTTGGCACCAGACTAGAGAGAGTTCAATTTCATTTCAATTTCAGCATTTGCATCATCATCTGCAAGAACCATTTGCCTTCAATCCAATATATGCCTTGCTATACCATCCACAGGTGATTCTACTCCAGTCACCACCCCTCTCGTTTATTGCATTCTGCACCCAAACTTCTTTCCCTATTTTCCAGCCTTCTACCAATTTTTAGCAAAGTGTTCAATGCTGAAGTAGTTCAAGTGGTTCAACATCTCACAGTCCACAGCTTCTTTTCTGATAAACAGTATAGACTTCACTAGGTCTACTGCTGATATGCTAACAACCATCACAGAGTATATATACAAGGCTCTTGATGAGAATGGCAAAGCTTAAGCTGTTGCTTTAGATACCTCCAAAGCATTTGACAGGCTCTGGCATGCTGGCCTTTTATGCAAGCTACAGGGTAATGGTATAACTGCACACTTGTTTGATCTAATCCTTTCAAATGATTTAATAAAGCCAGTATTGAACAGCCATACTTCCAGATAATATCATACAAACACAGGCTCTATTCTAGGTTCTACATTTTTTCTGATTTTCATCAACAATCTCCCGGATGTAATCAGATCCCAAGTAGACATTTATGCTGACAATACCACCATTTACTCCCACCTTGATATAAAATCTGCTGAGGCCGACAAAGCAAACCTCACTGCTGATCTTGAAAAGAACCTCCAATCTGTGGTGGAATGGGGTAAGAAATGGCTCATAAATTTTAATGCTTTCAAAACAAATCTACTATCATTTAACCCCCATAGACAATCACTCCTACCCTGCCTCATCAGCATGGCTTAGGCTAGTCTCCCTGAAAGCAAAACATTGTGCCTTCTCAGCCTAACTCTCTCAGTAGATCTCAAATGCAATGACTACATTGAATCCATAGCTAAATCTACTGCTCGGAAGGTCAGTTCACTGTGTAGGGCTAAAAAAGTTTTTCTCTCCTGAATCCATCTTACTCATAAAAAAATCTATCATCTGCCCATGCATTGAATACTGCTGTCACATATAGTCAGGTGCCTCTGCCATTCATCTTGGGGTTCTTGACAAAATCTGACAAAGAATCTGCAATGTAATTGATCCTGACCTGGTAACTCAATTCTAGTCACTTTCTCACCGACATAATATGGCTTTCCTCTGTCTCTTTTACAAATACTTTCATGACTTCTGCTTTGATGAGCTTAGCTCCCTGGTGCCTCCTCTGCATGAATTTACTCAAGCCACTAGACTAGCAATTAGGTCCCACCCTTTTAGAGTTAAACCAATCAAATGTAACCGTAACTTCTGCACACCAGCTTTTCTCACACTTCCCGCCTGTGGAATTCTTTTCCATTTACTTGCTTCCCTGACAGCTACAATCTGCGAGAATTTAAATGCAATGTCAACTGCTATCTCTCATCTCCTTGACTTGCATTCTTTCCCTGACAACTCTTTTATCATGTTCTCCCTTTCCACTCTACTCTCAAGCAGCTCTCTTTGCACCAATGTTCTCATCCTGTTCTTACTCATTCTCTGACAACCCCTCTAACTTGTTCCTCTTTCCCATCACTCTCCTTTTATATAACCCCCTGCACACTAGTGACAGTCTTGCCTTTCTTAGGGTGAAATGATTATAAAAAAAATGAATTCTGGCTGGCACTCCCTCATTGGTATTTTTTGAAAAGGAATGTCCTATCCTACCCCGTAATGGATATGGTCTAGTCTATAAAAGACTGTGACTAGGGGCATACATCACTAGATGGAAGCATACGTCATAGGCAGAGACATTTTCTACTTGATCATTATTCCTGTTACTACGTTGATTGTTCTTGTACATGTATTGGTTTTTTGTACTGTGGTATAATAAATCTCTTCTAATCTATCTTCAGTGTTAAGTATTATTCTTACACTATTCTTTTCCCTGTTATTTCTTCCCAGGATATAACAGTATTCAAGAGATGTATCTTTTGGGTACCTTTACTCGTAGATGAAAATCGACCTTTGCAGTAGTATTTCTTTTCTCTGTCTGATGTTGGGAGCCATGTTATAGCAAAACATTACTTCTACTAGTGATATCTTCCCTCTCTCACCAGTTGCTTTCACAGTTTGATGGCGTCACACCATTATTTCATTTCCTTCCGAAATGTCTGCTGCTCTATAGTACCTTATTATTTTTCACTTTTCAAGCATTTTGTTGGTGAAGTTCCAAGCAAAAAGCTGTCATTGTCCATTACCACCTCCTCTATTGAAACTTGTTCAAGAATCACCTTCTCCAGTTGTTTTGCAACCACAGCTGCCATTTCCACATGCAATTCCCACATGCAATTCCCACATGCAATTCCCTCCATATCACCAACTGACCTGGTCTACAGTCAATCATCAACAGGTATGCAACTCTGTGATAATGTGTTATATTGACAGCTAATGTCGTCCAATTGTTTGTCATTCCAATCTCATCATCAGAATCATGCACATTTGGGGCAAAGGTCAATCAATTGATATTTGACCACCTTCTGGATTTCTTCCCTTTTTACAAGTGGGTTAACTTTTTGCACCAAATATAGTGTCCTGTCTACTTCCATATGATGCCTACCACCCAATTCTTCTATTTTTCTCCTCCTCATTGTTGACCAACCCCTTTTTGTTTTATTAGAGTTCATCTGTCATATTTTCTGAAAGCACACTGTTTTCATTCATAATCTAAATTCAGATATCAATTCTCCCAATATCCCTAATCTCTGCTTTACTATCATTTTCCCAGCACCTTTCGTCTGTATTCTCTTGCGTTCCTCTACAGTAGAATTCAGCCAACTTAGTACTGTAACTGAATCAGTCCTTACTTATGATTCTCTTAAAACCAACTTTAAAGCCAAATTAATGCATTTCAGCCACATTTGTGGTTATATTCGTCCGTTTTGCTCAGCTATGCTGCATCTTCCATGACTAAATCTCCAATCTCTATAACTATAGCAATATTGCTAACATCAAACCACACTGCTCCTGTTTATCTCCTCTGGAGATATGCCAAGTCCCAGTCATAGGGTCCTCTTTCTTTACCTCAGTTAAGGTCTCTTGCATGACAGTGGCAATTTCATTGTCTTTAATACATCACTCAATAAGTTCCTGGATTCACATATAGATGGCACCACTAATAAAAATTCCATATAACTTTTATGAAGTACTAACCTTCAAATGGTATGTGACAAAATTTAGGCCCAATCAGATTATTAGTTTACAAATTACAGTTATTCAAATGAAGCAAATTTTCAAAACAATGGAAAAATCCGAATTTGTGTGTTGATAAAGCATTGCTTTTTGATGGGAAAAATACTGTTCATGCAAAGCAATGGCTTGATAAGTGTTATTTGGACTCTTCCCTATCAGAAACAATGGTTAAGAGGTGACAGGCCAACTTTAAACATGGTTGTACAGACACAAATGACGGTGAATGCTCAGCTTGCTTAAAATCCAAAGTTGTTCGAAAAACACCAAAAACATCCACAACTCGTTTTGGCCAATCCTAAATTGAAGTTGCATAAGATAGCAGAGGAGTTAAACATATCAGAAAGCAGTGTATTCACCATTTTGCATGAACATTTGCCAATGAGAAAGCTGTGTTCAAAGTGAATGCCTCGTTTGCTCACAGTCGATCAAAAACAACAATGCATTGACAATTCAGAGCATTGTTTGCAACTATTTCAACACAACAAGGAGTTTTTGCATAAATATGTGATGATGGATTAAACATAGATCCATCACTTAACTCCAGAGTCAAATTTCTGTCAGTTATTGGTATGTTTGAAGAAAGAAATTGTCAAAAAACAGTCACAAATGAAGAAGAAAAGTAGTGATCTTTCTACCAAGACAATGCAACGTAACACAAGTCGATCACAACGATGGCAAAACTACATCAATTGCACTTTGAATTGCTTCTGCATCCACCCTATTCTCTAAATCTGGTCCCCAGCAAATACTGACTGTTTTCAGACCTCAAAAGTATGCTCCAGGGAAAGAGATTTGGCTCCCATGTAGAAGTGTTATTAGAAACTGAGGCATATTTTGAGGCCAAAGACAAATCATTCTACAAAAAAGGCTTCAAATTGTTAGAGAAGTGTTGGAGTCTGTGTTTCACCCTAGAAGGAGACTATGTTGATGAATAAAGTCAAATTTTGCCTCTAAATTGTTGTTTTTTTTTTTTTAGTTAGGCCTGGAATTTATTTAGTGATGTGTTATATTCCCAGTCTATCCCATTTGCTCATCTTTTCACATAGCTGCATGCGGGTCACAGTCATCTAGCAATGAGGAAATGCCCCAACAGCTTTCTACAGGCCAAGATCAATTGTGCCCTGCTCATTTCTCCTGTCACCTGTGGACCCTCATTGCCCCTTCCAAACACCAGTTCACCCATTTTTCCTCTTTTCAGCTTAAGGCCCATCACTACTCCATCTTTTTAAAAGTTCTAGTAGATTTGCTGCCAATCCAAATATCTTAAGATGATTCATCACTTTCTTTGTCGATACTTGTGCTACATCTCTCATGAGGTCATCAATGCACAAATCAGTCACTTCTTCAGTTTTTAGGAATGCTGCTATAATTTTTGGT